>JAOVVG010000023.1:16746650-16758532 GCA_028566375.1 Leptodoras nelsoni
TATGGAAATGGGTATGCAAATGTGTGAGAGGGGAAAAAGGCTTTGTCGGAGTTTTAAAGAAGCAGAAAAAAAAAAATTTAGGAGAGTTGAAAGTTATAAAGTCAGACAATTATTATTATTATTATTATTATTATTATTATTATTATTATTAGCTTTTAAAGTGAGGAAAAACTCACAAAACACAATTATTATTATTATTATTATTATTAGCTTTTAAAGTGAGGAAAAACTCACAAAACACATTTATTATAATTATTATGATTATTATAATTTAGTATTTTAGAGTATAATTTTTTAATAAGCATTTGATCTTATTCAGAAATGTGTTATACATGCAGCGCGTGCACATTTCATACCATAAACATCTATTATTATTATTATTATTATTATTATTATTATTATTATTATTATTGCCATGACTCTCTGAACAAGTTACTACAGAAAAGTTTCTGCTCCTAAACTTCAGGCGCACCCACCGTTACCATAGCAACCACATTTCGTAATGCTGTTTCTGCTGTTTTTAAAGTTGTTATAAGTGCAGAGAAATAATAATAATAATAAGAAGAAGAAGAAGAAGAAGAAGAATAACTGATGTGCAGCTCAGTCTTATACTCTGTAAACATGTGTTTTTTAATAGTCTAACTTTTCTTCTCTTGCCAAGTGCTTTTAATTTCTCTAGTCATGTTTCTCTAACGCTGCTTTTGTCCTCACTTATTGACTCGCGTTTAATTCAGAGTTTTAGTGAACACTGTGCTCCAGGTAGAGTTTATTTCTCTGGATTTTCATTTCTGAGAGGAAGTCGTAATGAGTCAAGCTGCACGTGCGGCTACAGTCATGCTGAGAATAATGTAGAGAGTGAACACACACTTCACACACTTCACACTTCACACACACATCTCCGCTGCTACAGCCTGCACAAAGTTTATTATATAAGCGCGTGCTGGTGTACCCTACCAGCGTCTAATTCATCACACACACACACACACACACACACAAAGAGAGCGGAGCTTCTAAAATCCCACAATGCACTGCGCTGTACTAGGTGTACTCTAGGGCATGCAAATCACCCATAATGCACCTCGCTGCCTGTAGTGAGAAGACAAATAAAAATAAGTATAATAAAAAAATACTAATGAATTATTATTATTATTATTATTATTATTATTATTATTAGCAATAGTAGTAGCCCTATGTGTTTTATTTAGTCATACTATGAGTAACAAAACATTCTGTTAGTATTTTTAGCTAGGCCTAACTAACAGCTCTTCATGAGCGCGTGCTGTTGTCCATAAACGTGGCATTCATAATGCGGCATATATATATATATATATATATATGTGTGTGTGTGTGTGTGTGTGTGTGTGTGTGTGTGTGTGTGTGTGTGTGTGTGTGTGCCATGACTCTTTGAATAAGTTACTACAGAAAAGTTTCTACTTCTTAACTTCAGGCGCTCCTCTGTTACCATAGCAACCACATTTCACAGTGCTGTTGATGTAAATAAAGTTGCTGTAAGTCCTCAATGTCTATGAGTATAATAATAATAATAATAATAATAATAATAATAATTATTATTATTATTATTATTATTATTATATTTTAATTCCTCTATTACCATAGAAGCCATTTGTATAAAATATGAAATAAGCTGCTAAGCGCAGAGATTATTATTATTATTATTATTATTTATTTATTTATTTATTATTATTATTATTATTATTATTATTATTATTATTATTATTGAATTAAGCAACCTGCCTAACGCAAACTTCTCTCTCTCCCTCCTTCTCTCTCCCTCTGCTTGTGTGTGTCTGTGTGTGTGTGTGTGTGTGTGTTCAGGGCCCCGATCGCGCAGACCAAAGAAGAAGACCGTGACTCGGGAGGATAAGCGGCCCCGCACGGCCTTCACGGCGGAGCAGCTGCAGCGTCTGAAGGCGGAGTTCCAGTCGAACCGGTACCTGACGGAACAGAGAAGGCAGAGCCTCGCCACCGAACTGCAGCTCAACGAGGCCCAGATCAAAATCTGGTTCCAGAACAAGAGGGCCAAAATCAAGAAGGCGTCGGGCACCAAGAACACACTGGCGCTGCACCTGATGGCGCAGGGGCTGTACAACCACGCCACCACCTCCAAGGACGACAAATCAGACAGCGACTAATCACAACGTGTCATAACGCGCCATAACGCGCGCATAGACCTGAACCATGAGCGGCCTGGGTGCTCTGAGGAACCAGCGGAAACGGACTGGATGAGCTTTTATCACTCTGCAATACCTTTATGTAGCCTTTCATTTTATGTGGTATGATCGATTTTTTATTATTATTATTATATTTACACTTTTTTGCAAACATTATCTCTGCTGTCCACACAGATGAAGTAGCCTACACTCTGAGAGAAAAGGGTACTGCATGGTACCACTGCCTGTCGCTGTACTGGGACCATTAAGTGTACTGGTAGTGCGTCTAAAGATAAAGACAAACCCGGTCCAGTTGTGTATCTTTAATGTTATTAAACTCACTGCATCCACGTTCTACACGAAACAACGAGGTTGACTTCAGGACCTTTAGAGCACACTGAGGTTCCCTCCAGCACCATTTCCTCTCAGAGTGTTCACGAGTTCTTATTTAAAACAAAGCGCTTCTGATTGACTCCTGATCGTCTTTAATCCATGCTGAAGTCCAAAGAGTTTTTTTAATTTCCTGCTGCATTCAGGCAACTGTGATTTTAAAATTAAAATAAAAAAACATGTTTATGTCCGTTTTCCATGTTCAGTGTGTAATGTTATTATTCTGGAAGAATATTTTTTAAGTTTTATGGATTTTTGTGTTAAGCTGGAATTTTTAAAAAAGTAACACAGCATATGGATGTGCACACATTATACACATTATACAGTATTTATAGGTTTATAAGCAAAAGGTCTATTTAACTTTGTTACAGGTTACACGTCATTGTTATGTTCGCACACAACACGGGCTCGCGCGAGAAAATTCGCAGCAATTTGTACGGAAAAAAAAGTGCAGTGGGCGGGGCTTAAGAGTTTACCACGGAAGTGCTGCGAATTTGTTTTTGCGTTAAATCGTGTTGTCATTCAGAAATTAATATAATTATTTCATTTTCAGGTTCAGACAACTGAATGACGAAGTCGCATAATGAATGGAAATACTTGACCCATGAATATCCTTTTCTTTCTTTTTTTTCTTTCATCCCCCAATTTATTCACAAATCCAATAATGCGTTTATTTCTTCCTTCATTTTTTATTTCTTCCCCGCATCATTCACCTTTCTTTCATTTCTCTTTCTCATTTTTTTGTTGTCTTCCTTCTTTACAATTTCCCCCAAATGAACATCCTACACTTCTGTTTTAGCTTATTGAGTGTGTTTTTAATTTGGAAGAAAACCAGTATGAAGGCTACTCTCAGACAGCAGACCCAGTCCAGCATTTCACAGTCGGAAAAAAATCCCCAGCTTCACCTTTACCTGTGTCTCTTTCCACACAGACGAGTTCAAGCGAATTTCTACGGATTTGTATTTGTTTCCATGATTTTTTCCCTTTTCATGTCATCATGCAATAACTCCGAGACAAGAACAGTTAAAGAAACCAAATTGTGACCTTTTATTTGTGTGAACTGCGTCCTGTTGTAATTTTCTGAAGAAAAAAAAAGTGTGTATGATGGATCCATTCACCAAACAAACACACACTTTGCCTTAAAGTTCTGAGAGGAACTTTTCTTTTCTATGATAAACTGTGCTCTTCATGATCTATAGGACTATAAAGAAAAAAAAAACGATTTACAGCAGAATCTACAAAAGATATAAAACAGAATGAAATAATTTAAGTTTCGTTTCCCTCCTTTTTTTTTTAATGTAAAATTTCACGTGGTTTTGTTTGGAAGTATTCTTTAAAAAAAAAAAGATGTACATAATTTGTATCATGTTTATTTGTGGCATTAAATCCAACTGGATGAACAAGTCAATAAAAACAAGGCTTATTTGTAAGGTCACGTTGTTCCCTTTCTTTATTTATGTACAGGAGGAAGTTAAGTTGGTCATATAAAAAACAGAAACTGAGAACTAAACACTGGAGCTTAAACACTGCAAAAACTCAGGACTTCCATCAAACCACAGAGAAGAAGGAATACAATCCTGACCTCAGACACAAAGTACAGAAATTCAGAGTTGAGAAAAAAACCCGAGTTCACAGATTTCATGCAAACTGACCGTATAAAGTTTACACACATGCTCCATCTCTCTGAATCTCTCTGCGTGTGAACACGGTGGCAAATGTGTTTATAAATTAATCACTTTTTTACCTTTATTACCTTTTTTACTTACACTCCACTCTTAAAGTAAACATTTCCTGTAAAATCCCAGCAGCAGGGTTTCCATCTATTTACTGTCATTTTTACACTGTTTACTTACTGTTATTGAACAAGCATTCAAGAATTCATCATCATCATCATCATCATCATCCTCATCATCACAGTTATAGCCACAACAGAAGCTTTAAAGCTACAGCAGATACAGTAAATATGAACATTCAGCGTTTTGAGCATGTTAACATTCAAACCTAACACAGTTTTATAAACTGTCCTGATGTCCTGATCTATTTAATAGTTTTTAAAAATTTATAATTGCTAGTTGCCACCCAAAACAACCAAACTCGTATGTAAAGCTCTGATTGGTTGTGTTTAGGGAAGGGGCGGAGTTAGGATCATTAGAGTTTAGAATTTTAAACCATATTTCCGGTGTGAGTTGTGTTTCCGATGTGTGCAAACATGATATCATCATAAATCATATATATAAGTTATATTTATATCTCTTTAAAAATAATATTTATATGTTTAATATGGTTGCAAGGTGCTAAGAGCTCGCACAAGTCTGGTTCCTGTGATTGGCTGATGTTATGAAGGGGCGGGGTTAGGATAATTACGACGGTTTAAATTCAGATCAGTCGTGTTGGTTAAGAAGGTTAGGGTGTAATCATGAAGCCTGTTTTCATTTTATTGATTTAATATATTTTATTTAGGCTGACTTTAACTGTTAGAAATGAGCCACCAGTGTCCAACAGCAGCAACCCGGAGCTTTGAGCTGTTATTCTCCCCCAGCTTCTCAGTGTCTGTAAATCCTCACCTTCTGTGATCTCCACCCCAAACTATAACAAGTTCAACTCCCCCTTTTTAAAATGTAAACTGGTAAAAAACAAAAGCCTAAAGTCTAAGTGTGCTAAATATGATTAATCAAAAGCAACTGGATTAAAAACAAATTCTTAATAAATACGGATCCTGAAATCTTCACCTGCCCATGCACCACAGAGACACGGAGGGTTAAACCACCAGGAGCTGGAGCAGAGCAGTGTGGAGTGTAACTAAACTGTGAGTCTTATAATAACTGAACACTGATAAAGTGTGTGTGAAGCTACGCAAAGTTTACTCACTACAAGACTACAGACGTAAAATGATTTTATTAAAATTCTTCTTATTTACAGCCCATCTGAAGAACCTTTGCAGGTTCTGGAGGCACCTTCAGAAGTTCTACTGGTGAAGAACTATTAAAAAAATTTTTTTAGAATTTGAAAGTAATAAACTATGGACACAATGAAGCTAAAGCAGAGAGAAAACGCCTAAATGGTGTCATATAAGAACCATGTCATACATTACAAGGAAAGAAACTCTGCTGAAGAACTTCTTAAAGATCTGTCTATCTAAAAATGAATAATGGATGTTCAAAAATGGAGATAAATAATTCAAAGTAGTGCCATATAGCAGCCACGGTCAGGAGTTAGACGGAAATTTCAGCAGGAAGGCTACAGCATGTTGGAGCAGGTAGAGAACGTGTGTGAGTGTCTGAACACTTCGAGCAAAAACAGGCTGCAATCTGCAAAGAGGGAGAAAAGTTATAGACCTGAATAGGAGTTGATACAAAAAGGGCAGCGAGAAGCAGCTCTCAGAAAGCCTTGGCAGCATTGACCTGCCTTCCTCAATGCAGCAGGATCTCATCTGCATTTCTATTCGCCAATGTGGAAGTGGCCAGCGACTCCAAGCTTCTCTGGAAAGCGTAAAGAGAGGCTGAAGGTCAAAGCTCCCTCCCTCACGGCTCGCAGGTGGCTCTCCTCATCCCTCTCTCTCTCTCTCTCTCTCTCTCCTATAAACCTTTCATCGCCTCCAGATTCAGCCACAGAGCTCAAGACTTTTCTGTAGAGTTTTATGTTTCGACCTTTTCACCTTCAACCAAACTGGGTTAGACAAAAGCTGATGTTCAAGACCTTTAAGCAGATTTAGGTTTTGTTGCATGGTGCCATAAGCAGTGTCTTTAGATGAGGTGTCAGGGTGTGATTTCCTGTTTGTTTTCTTAAATCACTGCCTCGTGCTCAATAAACAGTAAGAAAATCTGATTCTGATTCTCAACATGAAAGAAATCTAAAAAAAAAAAAAAAAGAGAGAGAGGGAGAGAGATAGAGAGAGGGAGAGAGAGAGAAACCTGACTCCAAATGTCTAAGCACAAATCTTAAAACTTCACGTCAACCAATCTTGACAGTCCTATTGTGATGATAAAAAACCCTCTCGCAAAGTGGCGTACCTTCCAAAATCCAGGCGTCTCATCAAATCCACACACATGCCCCGAGCTGAACTCCAACAAACAGCCGAGCCAAAGGCCAGCCACGCTCCAAAAGAAAATACATATCAGAAAAAGTATTGACGTCCCCCATTTGGCCCCCGTACAAAAGGGGCAGCGTTGTGACCCCTCCCCCACTGAGCCATTTATCCATAGTTTCTGGCCAGCTTCCTGGTCAGATCTGAATATGCAATGAAGAGCCCGAGAGCTGAGTGAAGAAAATATAATTAAGGCGGTGAGCAGAGGCAAAGGTGAAGAATGGAGACAACATCAGGCTAATTTCACACCCAGCTCGCCGATGGTCGAACCCTCGCCGCACCACGCAGATCAAAGTGCAACTGGGAAAGTTAAAAGGAGGACTTAAGCACGCTAATCTCCAGGACAAATATATTTTAATCTTGTTAGAATACAAGTTAATGCTGAACTTAGCACTTGCTATACAGCTTATATTTGTGAGCTCAGACTTTCTGAGCATCCTGCGCCAGTTTGTGCAAAACTTTCACAAGGCCATGTCCCGAGAACAAAGCGGCCATTAGGAGGAAAAAAAACAAAACACAAAGAAAGCAGAATGAAGCCCGAGCCCTGCCCTCGCTCAGGCACCTAGTGCGCATAGGAAATGAGGCTTGGCTCGGCCAGTGTGTCTCAGCAGCACCTTGGTAACCCTTGATCTCTCATGGATTTAGGCTTAAGTCAGCCAGCTGAGCACAAAAGAGAAAAGCCACTTTCTTAGGCTGCAACATTTAGAAACGCAAACCGAGCTGCTTCCTGAAGCCTAAAAGAGAAAAGAAGGGAGAGGAAAAAGAGGCTTACAGGGTTAATTACATACTTTGTTGCAGTGTGAGTGTGAAAATGCTTGTAAAATGTGGCCCTGCTTGGTTGTTCATCCATTCTTTCAGATGAATCAGGTGTTAAAAAAAAGGAAGATGTTCCACCATGAAGATACACATTACAGATTATTATTATTATTTATTCATTTACACGGAGGTTACTTTAATGACAGGAGAGGTTCAGGTTTCATTTGTTTGTTTCTGGTCATCATTGGGGGAAGCTGATATCTCCAGTTTGCCTGGAACACACGTTTTTGGACTGTGGGAGTAAACTGGAGCCGCTGGAGGAAACCACACAGACACATGAGGAGAACACGCCACACCGGGGGACCCGGTCTGCCCTGCCTCGGAATCCACCCCAGGACCGTTTGGCTGATACCCACTGTGTCACGTGTCACTGGTTATAGCGTGAAGAAAAAACAACAACGTAGAGCATTTCACCTTTATCCCAAACATCAGTCAGGATGTGGAGCTGTTACAGTAAACTACAGAGGGACGAGGTGGTGTTACTGTGACCACCGCAGAGCTACAGTCGTTTATTCTGCTACCACAGCAATTCACCAACAATAAATATTTTTACTTGTTACATCATGGAAACATTATTCCATTATAGCAGCTATAAACAGTCGTTCCCTCACCGGCGCCTCTTTACCGAGAAGCTGCGAGGCGTAACCTCCCCTCCTGAAGACGTCAGACAGTTTAAAGCTACGGCTTTATCTCCGAGTCTTACAGAGCGCTGACACTGGAGACTCCTTCCACAAATGTGACATAAACTTTGTTAATCACTGCACACATCCCTGTGGATGAGCGGTTACTATAGAAACCGTAATGTATTGAACGTGTGCATTAATAGAAACCAGCGATCTGCAGCTGGACAACGGTCAGAGCTGCTGTTATAGAAAATTAATCAGCACCGTCTGACCAATCACAATGCAGCACGTTATATTACACGAGAATTAACATTCACCACTTCAAAACGCGGACGCAGTCAGAGTACAGATTAGAACAGTGAGGACTGGAACTGGTGGTGATAAAGTTTAATATTCACACCCTAGGCCACACCTTCAGAGACTGACACACAGACCACACCCCCTTACTGAGACTGGCACACAGGCCACACCTTCAGAGACTGACACACAGACCACACCCCCTTACTGAGACTGACACACAGGTCACACCCCCTTACTGAGACAGGCACACAGGCCACACCCACTTACTGAGACAGGCACACAGGTCACACCCCCTTCACTGAGACTGGCAGGCCACACCCCCTTCACTGAGACTGGCACATAGGCCACACCCCCTTACTGAGACAGGCACACAGGCCACACCCCCTTACTGAGACTGGCACACAGGCCACACCCCCTTACTGAGACAGGCACACAGGTCACACCCACTTACTGAGACAGACACACAGACCACACCCCCTTACTGAGACTGGCACACAGGCCACACCCCCTTCACTGAGACTAGCACACAGGCCACACCCACTTACTGAGACAGGCACACAGGTCACACCCCCTTCACTGAGACAGGCACACAGGCCACACCCCCTTACTGAGACTGGCACACAGGCCACACCCCCTTACTGAGACTGGCACACAGGCCACACCCACTTACTGAGACAGGAACACAGGCCACACCCCCTTCACTGAGACAGGCACACAGGCCACACCCCCTGAGACAGGCACACAGGTCACACCCCCTTCAGTGAGACTGGCACACAGGCCACACCCCCTTCACTGAGACTGGCACACAGACCACACCCCCTTGCTGAGACAGGCACACAGGTCACACCCACTTACTGAGACAGGCACACAGACCACTCCCCCTTACTGAGACAGGCACACAGGCCACACCCCCTGAGACAGGCACACAGATCACACCCCCTTCACTGAGACAGGCACACAGGCCACACCCCCTTCACTGAGACTGGCACACAGACCACACCCACTTACTGAGACAGGCACACAGACCACACCCACTTCACTGAGACAGGCACACAGACCACACCCCCTTACTGAGACAGGCACACAGACCACACCCCCTTCACTGAGACAGGCACACAGACCCCACCCCCTTCACTGAGACAGGCACACAGACCACACCCCCTTCACTGAGACAGGCACACAGACCACTCCCCCTTCACTGAGACAGGCACACAGGACACACCCCCTTCATTGAGACTGACACAGGACACACCCCCTTATTGAGGCCACACCTCTTGTTCTAAGACTAACACAGAGGCCACACCTCTTTGTATAATTCTACACAAAGTCAGAGGAACTAAAATAACCAGTATATTATGGTGGAACTACAGGATATCTGAAATTCTCCACATTCCCAGTATTAGTCTTCTCTTCTCTTCTACTGCCTTCTCTCAGCACAAGGCCCCGAAAGCTGAAGAACAAAACCTGACACGCACTGCATTGCGACACGTGCACTGACCGCCTCATCACGTGACCATAACCATGACGATGGCGATGATGACATCACTGCACTGTGTACTGCAGCATGTTGTGTAACCGCACGCGACTGACTACAGCGTTCAGAGTGAAGAACGAGTCCGGCTTCTTTAAAACTCTTTTATTAGTCTTTATCAAAATACTCTCACAAATCACCGCCATCCATCCGTATAAAACGCTCTGCACTGCTCTCCGCTTGTTCGCTGTGAAACCCGGTCCATCGGCGGAGCGTTGGGAGTCCGGCCCGGCTCGGAGCGTTGGAGGTGTCGGGTCAGCGCTGGTGCTACATCACAGCTCGGTGTGCTGGAACACGCCGCGTTTACAGTGACCTGAGTGCAAACACACAACACGCATGTCACAGAACACGCATGTCACACAACACGCATGTAACACAACACGCATGTAACACAAAACGCATGTAACACAACACAACACGCATGTAACACAACACAACACGCATGTAACACAACACACAGCGCAAGAGCCGAGGGAAAAGACGAGCAATAACGTTTTTCCCCCTAAATTTTTTTTACAAACATTTTAATTCAACGAGCAGCAAAAAAAAAAATCCATAAATAATAATACAAAACATTAACTTTTAAAAACTATTTTACTCTAAAGGATCGGTCGTTTACATGAAATATCTTTATTTTACTTTAAAAGTGAAATAGAGAAAAATTCTGTTACTTTTTTCTCTATATTTAATTTTATTTTGTAGATTTATTGCATATATTTCTACGAAGTGTACGCAATAATACAAAAACATTCAGGAACACTCAGGCATTTTTCTGCCGCCACCGTTTATACGATTAAACAACGTTTTTATGATGAATAACGTTATTTATAATGACATCACCTCAAAAATAGGAAAATACACGCATCCAAAAACATCGTAAAATTTATTCGATGCTCAAATCCTGAACCGAACACAAAACACGCCGATTTTATTTATATAGCGGATATTTACATGAACGCAGCCCAAATCCTTATAAAATCCTATAAACAAAACTGAGAATTTGTAAAATATTGCTACTAATTCTTGTAATATATCTACTATTACTGTCTGTTATGAAAACGCTGTAACCATTAGATCAGAAACGCATCACTGATCAGATCCGTCCGGTGCGTTCTACAGACGTTACGCTAAATGATATTACGGTATTTTGTGATTATCGGCTCTCAGAGACTCGCAGGAACAAACTGAAACGCCTGCAGATGTTAAACCTGTTTCTGATGAAATAATCAGGATTTAAAACACGTGACTGGAGTTTTGTTGTCACTTTATTAGAAATAAACGTCAGGACGATGCACACCGCGTGTTCGGAGAGCGGGGCGAGCGTCGCATCAGGAAGTCGTTGTTTTAAACACCCAGACCTCCGTCCACCTGCAGGACCAGGATGGAGGAAAATCCTCAGCTGGACGGAGGACGCAGAGCGCTGCATCCACAAATCGTACGTCTGATCCGTTATGAAGTTCTTATTTTTCTACAAAAGTTCAATATAGAAGCAAAACGTACAAACGTCGTATATAGAGATTTTATACGTTAAATATTTTAGTACGTTTAGAACGTTCCGGAATGTTTCACTTCCTCTCGTGTTTATTTATCAGGAATTGTTTTATACCATCACTATTATTATTATTATTATTATTATTATTATTAGTATTAGTATTATTATTTAAATCTGTTCAATCAGCTGTACGATTTTATTAGTAAAATTTTGTGGGATTTTTTTTAAGTAATTCTTTTTATCTCTTTGTAGTGAATTGTAAAACGTAGGAAACCTAATTCATAAAAAACATTATAATAAAAAAGTGTTAAATCCACAAACAGACACAGGAACTGTCATTCACTTTTAATTTTTAAAATCACAACAAATTTCTTCCCACGTTAAACTTTCTGATAAAAATCTCTCACACACACACACACACCTATATATATATACACATACACACACACACACCTATATATATATATATACACAT
>JAOVVG010000026.1:1073003-1083897 GCA_028566375.1 Leptodoras nelsoni
TGTGGTGGTGTTGGTGGTGGTGTGTAATAATATAAAACAAGGCTGTGTGGTATTTAAATGTTTTGGTGGTGGTGGTGATGGTGGTGGTGTGTAATAATATAAAAAAAGGCTGTGTTATTTAAATGTTTTGGTGGTGGTGGTGATGGTGGTGGTGTTGGTGATGGTGGTGTATAATAATATAAAACAAGACTGTGTGTTATTTAAGTGTTTTGGTTGTGGTGGTGTTGGTGGTGGTGTGTAATAATATAAAACAAGGCTGTGTGGTATTTAAATGTTTTGGTGGTGGTGGTGCTGGTTGTGGTGGTGGTGGTGTGTAATAATATAAAACAAGGCTGTGTATTATTTAAATGTTTTGGTGGTGGTGGTGGTGGTGGTGGTGCTGGTTGTGGTGGTGGTGGTGTGTAATAATATAAAACAAGGCTGTGTATTATTTAAGTGTTTTAGTGGTGGTGGTGGTGTTGGTGGTGGTGCTGGTGGTGTGTAATAATATAAAACAAGGCTGTGTATTATTTAAGTGTTTTAGTGTTGGTGTTGGTGGTGGTGCTGGTGGTGTGTAATAATATAAAACAAGGCTGTGTGTTATTTAACAGAGTTGTTGTGTAATAATATTTATTTAAAAAACAACACACTGTCTTTGTTATTTGTTTGACAGTGTTGCTGTGCTCTAAAACAATTCTCACTGAGTTTATTTACCCTAATCCCAACAGTAAAGGTACTGGACCGTAGTCTACCCCGGGACCCGGCTGGTACCCTCACCGTCTTTTGCACCTGTAAAGTGTACCTTTCCCCTGGACCTGAGGACAGACAGCTCCTTTCCTGATGAGTTCAGCCACAGCTTCAGTGTTTAGAGTGCAGCTCTGAGGTACATCACATGCACACTTGGAAAGTAAAAAAGATTTACAGGGAGAAGCAAAGGGGTTTTTAGTACCCTTTTAAATACAGATAGCAAAGGCTGCTTTACCTCAGGCTCTGACCCCCAGTCAAAGATGAGTAAAAACAAAAGTAAATAACTCGGTGCCTTCATGCAGGAGAAAGTTCCGGTCCGTGATGTGATTGGACAGGGAGGTGGCCTGTCACGTGACGTGCTGCTCGCTTTGTGTAAATTATTTTGAACAAATGAATTAAAGTGTCAGAATGAACCGTCTCCTTGTACATTTAGCGGTGTACAAATGCGAATAAATACAAGAAACAATTCGTTATAGCGTCGTATGTTAATACGCTAATAACTCTGAAGACCGTGTTCGCCTTCATCACGTCGTGCACGAGGGCGCGTGCTCGCGGTAATGACAACAATGCGTGATTCTGTTTTTAAAAAGTCTCATGCGCAAAACCGGCACCGAGCAGCGAGCTCTCCACGCGCTGGGTGGGGCGGCGCAGGAAGCAAGGCCAAGGTTCTACACACACACACTCACTCACACACACACACACACACACTCACACGCACTCACATACACGCACTCTCACACACGCACTCACACACACTCACACACACACACATACACACAAACATCACTTACGTTTAATATCCTATTTTCCCCCTAAAGGCAACACAAAAATGCAATATGTCGTGTCAATTCATGCATAACCGGTGCACTGTCATGGAAAACAAAGTGTGTGGTACTAAATGTACTAACCTGCACCATTCATTGGCCTTGATGTGGTACCTTTAAGCACACACCTTTAGTACCTTTATTATCCCGTGTACCTTTAAAGCTTTACTCTAACAGGCCCATAAAGCTTTGGCTTGCTTTTTTGTTTGTTTCTTTTAGAAGTACACTATATCCACATCTGCAGGTGAAACAAGCGTATTTTGGTACCATTAGTATCCTTTGGTCTGAGCCTGTTAAGACGTCTATAATAATATTAACACTTATTATTATTAAATAATAACCAGGTAAATAACACTGAGCGTGTTGTAACGCGCCGGGTTCAGTGTTTTGTGTGTTTGTGTGTGTGTGTGTGTGTGTGTGTGTTTTCTCTTCCTCTTCTTCTTCTTCTTCTTCTTCTGACCCGTGTGTGTGTTTTGACAGCGCATCCCCTCAGAGACGCGCTCATTTGACCGAAACCGGAGAACCAGTTTGAGCGACGGAACGGAAGCCCCCCTCACACACACACACACACACACACACATACACACACACACACACATACACACACGCGCGCGCGCGCGCACTAATCGGTCTTTAAAAAGGGGGAAAGGATGCAAATGTTGTTCTTTTTTTGTTTCTGTCCAACAAAAAGCGAGTCTGATACGGTCCACTTAGCGGCCATAAAGCCTGAGATTGACCGGCGGAGAGCGAGAAGTCAATCTAGATTTTTTTTAATGAAAAGAAATGAAAAGAGGAGGAAGAAGAAAGGAGATTTGGCCGAATCCCAAACGGAATTCAAAAGACGCAACAGATTTCAGCCACAATGTTAAAATGGGTTAAATCGTGTGTAAATCTTGTCTCTGTTTGTTGTTTGCTTGGTTTTCTTTTTTTTTTTTACTCATGCACACTATTCAAATAAAATTTGTTATAATAATTATTAAACGCATTAAATATCGCAATATATTCCCGAAAAAGGTGTGAAAAAGCTCATATCGAATAAGCATTAGCCTATTATTATTATTATTATTATTATTATTATTATTATTATTATTATTATTATTATTGCTGCACACAGACCCATATACACGCATTTATAAAATAAAATCAACTCCACGACAAAACCACATCAACCTATTGACAAGATCATCCACTCGAATGTTTTATTCCTGCATTTATTTCATGTATTTATTTTATGTCGCCAAAATGTACCAAACTAAACTTACGTTTCTGCTGCAAAGAAAGAACGGGGAAAAAAATCCTCAAAAACGAACAAAAAATGTCGGCGCAAAACTGGGAGAAAAGCATCAAAAAGCGTTGAAAGCGCGCTCGGTTCCTTATTAGGCGAAGATACAATATTTATTCCGTGTCTCCAGGGATGAGGCTCCTTCTCCCTCTATTGTCCTCCCATTCCTCAATGCTGATGCTTAATTTTCAAAACTTCTATATTACCAAGGGACCTACGACATCAGCCGGAGAAAAACCCCGGCAAGTACATAATCCGAGCCAGGGAGCCGCTCGGTGCAGTGGGGAGAGACACGCGCGCGCACTTTGCACCGACACCGACAGGCCACGATTTCTCCAGTTTTTTTCCGGCGGATTTTTGTCTGCTCTCTGTGCTTCCTTTCTTTTCTTTCTTTACTGACTTTAATTCGGGCGGCGAGAACGAGGATAATCCGGGAGTTTTGTCGGAAGCGCGAGAATGTCAGCCACCTTTCCGGGACTGGTTCATGATGCGGAGGTATTTTTATTTTTTTAAATACATTCACTTTTTTTTTTAAATAAAAATTGTATATATATATTCATATTTATATATTTAATTATTATTTTTGTGCACATCATAAACAAAACTAGTCGCGCGAGCGCGTGTGTTTATTGCATTAAAATGATCAGGATTTATAAATGCGTGATTCCGGTCAGGATAAAAAAATAAATATAAACACACACATAAATATATGTATATACACACAGGCGTGCGCACACACACATACACGCGCATACACACACTATGCACGTTGCTTTTCTCCGATTCTCACACTCCTCACACTTCCGTTTTATTGTCAGTGACTTTCTCTCTCTCTCGAGCCTCTTAGGGCGCGTGCACAGTAAATGATTTTAATAGTTTTGGCACGATATAACTCTACTTTCACACACAGTCACTCACACAGTATCTACAGAAAATGATAGACAAGTGATAAAGAAATAGAGGGATAGAGGATACAGAAGGAGGGGGAACGGAGCTGTTTTTTTTACACCCGTGCGCTGGTCTTCACGCGCTCCCTCCCAGGCACGGAGGAGAGTGACACCGCCGTCAGGTACTTCTCTAAAAAAAGAGGCTTTGAGGCTCGTGTGTGCGTGTGTGTGCGTGTGTGTGTGTGAGAGAGAGAGTGTGTGTGTGTGTGAGAGAGAGAGAGAGAGAGACTGAGTGTTTTGTGTACATGAGCGTGTTTGTCAAGGCCGAGATTTTCTTTAAAAAAAAGACAAGGTTTCCGCTGAACGGAGCAGCGCGTGATTTGTAGCTCGGTGTAGCTGCGAGCGCTCGTTAAGTGACATCCGTCATATATTTACTTTTTTCCTCCCTCTCTCTCCCTGTCTCTCTCTTTCTCTGTCTCTACTTTTTTGCACAGATACGTCACGACGGATCAAACAGCTACCGTTTGATGCAGCTCGGCTGCCTGGAGTCAGTGGCCAACTCGTCGGTCGCTTACTCGTCGTCGTCTCCGCTCACGTACCCGGCCACCGGGACAGAGTTTGCGTCGCCGTACTTCCCTGCCAACCACCAGTACACGCCCTTGCACCACCAGTCTTTCCACTACGACTTCCAGCACGGGCACCACGCCGCCGTGAACGCCGACGCGTACTACTCGCAGCAGTACTACCAGCAGCTGCACCATCACGGCGAGCCCACCGACTTCATCAACCTGCACGGCGCGCGCGCGCTCAAGTCATCGTGCCTGGACGAGCAGCGGCGCGAGCTGGGCTGCCTGGACGCCTACCGACGCCACGACCTGTCGCTCGTGAGCCACGGCTCGCAGTACGGTGTGCACCCCGAGCAAAGGCTGCTGCCCGGGGCCGGTCTGGGGCTTCCGCCGCCGGGGGCTGATGACCTACAGGTACCAGCACGTGCACCCCACCCCACCCCCCCCTCAACTACTACTGTCCAAGCATGCACAACACACACACACACACACACAGATGCCTGGCGGTATGTGACCTTGAATATTATATTTTACGAATTTTGCGAAAACCAGCCGGATTTTATAATAAATAAATAAATAAATAAATATATAAATAAATAGGAAATCGACCCTAGGATAGAATTTCAATGAGAAAGGCCCAGTAGATAAATTAATGAATTCAATAATAAATAAATAAATAAATACAAATTAAAGCGCCGCATTTACAACAAAAACATTTTGTTAACATTATTAAAATACAAATAAATTAATAAGCAATTATTTATAAATTAATAAGAAAGTATTTTATAATTAGCTTGTTTTCAACGTACAACAATGATGTCGGCTTAAATGATTCTTAGAAAGGCCTATTGAACATTACGGACATTATGGAAGAATGCAAGTGAATAATTCATATTTTTATGAAATAAAATCCCGTTTGTTAATGAAGCACGACATCGTGGGTTTGCGGGATCTTTTCTTCAGTACAGTTGGACTTAATAAACAGTTCCGTTTTTTGCTTGATCTAATTTTAAAGGCAGAGGCCCGACTCATTTAAATGAAGTCACCAGACGCTCTCTTTATGCGTGTACTTCTTTTGAGCGTTTGAGAAAAAGAGAAACTGCTGCCACAGAATGAAATCTAATTTTAGGTGTATGTTTTTGCGCATTGTGCTATTGAGAGGTCGGAATGAATCGCGTGAATGCGCGCGCCTCTCCGTTAAAAGGGAGGATTAAGGGCTTGGAAAAGGCGCGCGAACAAAAGGCCAAATCCTCCGCAGTAGAGCACCGTAGTTTATCCAATTTAGGACTTAATGTCAATCAACTGGTTATTTATGCAAAGACATCCTGAGCGCGGGTCAAGTTTAACTGGCGAGTTAAAAAAGGAGTAAATAAAGAATGAAGGCTGGTTCATGATTCGCGATTATTCTTTTGGTTTGGTTTGGTTTCAGGCTTTCTAACAAAACACAAAAAGCGTGTTGTGCATGCACGTGCGTGCGTGGAGAAACGGATCGCTTAAGAGAGAGAATTAAAATTGCATACAGGTATAAAAATATGAGTACAAAAGTGAGTACAATATTTAATAGAATTATTAAGACTGTGTAATATTTACACTTGTTTCTACCTAGAGAACTAGATTGCAGGTATAACAATGCCCGGTACACTCTGGTGTAATGTCGCCTGCATTTACCTGGATTTTTATTTGTATTTATTTCAATATTAGAGACCTGAGTGGGGAAAAAGATGCGCATCAATTATATATTTTATACATGCAACAAAAATATACAGGGCTACAAATATAACTAATTCTACTAATACTAATATAGCCTGTTAGATTAGAAGTATTTGAACATTTTAGGATTTTTTTTTTTTGCGTTAACTAACAGCAGAGTCGCGTGCTAACAGAATTATAAGCGGCATTGTTTGCACCACAGTTGTCGCGTGCAGCTTGTGTTTTTTCCCATAGTTTTTGGAATTAGTAGGAGAAGTGCACTGCTGTGCACGCGCGCGTTAAATAGTCTAAAGGCGAGACACCACGCAGGCAGGCAGGCAGACAGACACACACACACACACGCATCTCCACAGAGAAACGCGTCTAAAGTCGCGTGGAAAAAGGTTTCCGACCTTTCAGAATGAACAAAAAAAAGCACGCGGCTCGATGCACGGCTTCACCGAAACAGATGCGGGGCACAACAGAGTCCCGCGTGCGCACAAAGTGCATCTCTGAGCCGCTAAAAAAGATTTGGCACGCGGAACAATAGGCGCTGCCCCGTGGCCCGGTTACCTTCCCGCATAATTTATTCCTGATCTCGAGGGTTTTTTGTGTATTGATTTTATAATCACTTTAACTGCACGAGGAGGAAAAAAAGGAGTTTGTTTAAAAAAAAGGCTTACACGAGCTAGGCAGTATGGCACTTTATAGACTCGTGTGTGTGTGTGTGTGTGTGTGTGTGTGTGTGTGTGTGTGTGTGTGTGTGTGTGTGTGTGTGTGTTACTCTTTGTTGTGGAGTCTGGTCGCGGCTCGTGAGACGGATTAACTTTTGATAAAATCGCGTGACGCAACCGATACACGATCGAGTCTAAAATAAAATAGAAATAATCTCAACGATCTTGTAAACTGTTTCCTAACACGCCAAGCCTTTATAGCTTAAACCAGAAGCTGTGTAACATTCCTACAATTCTATTCCAAGATAAAGATAAAACAAGGCTAAATTAAAATGTCGATCTAGTGATCGTGTATGACGTCATATTCGCAGAAATCCACGCGCCGTTAAACCCTGACGGTCCCCGCTGCCTTTAATTGTGCCGTCTGTTGTTGATGCTGTTGTTGTTTATCTAGTGACGTCATACACGTTCAAATCGGAGTTCTCGGAATTTTCACAAATTCCTGAAAAGTCAGAAATGATCGTAATTACGACGTGACGTGACGTAAAAGAGGCTAAATGTTTCGGTTTGGATGGCTCGTGTTTCATATTACATGTCGTTTGCTTTCCTTTAATTCCAACATCCTTCACAAAAAAAAATGAAAAAAAAAATGCTGGTGAAGCAACAAGAAGAGATTTCAAACAAGAAACACATTTTCCGTTGGCATTATGTGAAAGCATTCTGGAGGCAGCACAAAAACAATTTGTCAACAAGCATGGACCACATGAATAATGCTTCTATGCTGGAACCTTTAGACTGCTGGACTGCTTCGTACAAAGATCTGAAAAACATTTTCACACCAGAGATATTAGCGATAGAGATTAGATATTAGCGATTAGAGATAGCAATTAGAGATATTATTCCCATCTTTGTCACAGCAAACAAATTTTTGATGGTTTCTGTTTAGGAGACAGAAAAATGGTTCCATGGATTAGAGAACCTCAGACATTATTCCATGAGCCTAATCAATCACGCTGTGGCTTTGTCTGACGTTCTGACTGTTCCTGATCAGTGTGTATCAGTAACCTGGGAATGTGCATGAGGGACCTTTAATCTGGGGTTAGAATAAAATGAAATCCTTTAAAGATGCATAGCATGGACGGCTAGACCTGCGTGAAGTTAAGTTAAATCGCTGCGAAACTGACACCGCTTGTGATCTCGTGAATGTATGTATTGTGATGTCACAAGTCTGCGCTTTAAGCAAATCCAGAACTGGTTAATCGAAGAATACGTTAAAACTTGTAATTACCATATTCTAACTGAACATCCAACAAAAACACACAAAAAAACTAGAGCGCTTCAGATTTTTTTTGCTTAGATTTATCCCTCATGAGGAACCGTACAACCTTCCCATCAGAGCTGGTTCTGAGTAGAACAGCTACAGGAAATGAAGATCATATCCCATGACCATTAATCTGCCCTGTGAGGAGCACTGTATTTGACAGATTGTGAAATAAAGGTACTAGGTACCTATACTGTTTTCCTGTCAGGGCTCCATGTTTATGTTTTGTACAGTAAAGCTTGGTCTGCAGATGTTTCTAAAATGATTTCACATGATTCATATTTTCCCTGATGGTGCCTTTTAGTTTCCTGTATAAGAAACCAGTGAAAGCGGTTACAAAGTGGTTAAACTAACCGTTAGATACAGTTAGTAGCTACCCATACCAGGGCCATGATTAGGCTAGTTTATGAATTGAAAAATATATATATATTAAAAAAAGACATTTCTCAATGAGACAGAATTAACTCGATGCTATGACGTGGCAGGACAGAATTCTGTCCAATTGATTAAAACACGTAGAAATTATACGTTTACTGCAAAATGTAGAATGCACTAGATATTACATACTGTACATTACCGTACATAACAAAAATGCAATATTATTATTATAGAGGAAAATGGTGTGAGGGTGTGTTTTAAGAATTTTAAGAATTACATTTTGTAGAATGTGAATACATGAACACTGAATTTGCGGGCAGATTGGAGAAATGTGTTGCAGTTGTAGAGCAATGCAGAATGTATTAGAATATTATAGAAATGTACTAGACTGTTGCAGATTTGAGTTGACGTTCGTGTGTGTGTGTATGTGTGTGTGTGTGTAGGGTTCCGTGGACGCGCAATGCGGGCTCATGTTGAACGGACAAGGCGGGGTTATCCGGCGAGGTAAGTCCGAATTTTTTTATTTATTTATTTATTTTACACACACACACACACACACACACACACACTCAGGGACATTTAAATTATTTAAGTTGCGTGGTTGTTCAGTCTTACTTGCCTGTTAGCTGTAGTTTCTCCCATTAAAACCACAATAATGGGAATGTTTGTGCCTTTTCTCCCACCGTAATTTCTATTACATTGTTTTTGCTCATATTTTTAATTTTCACTAAAAATCACCAAATTTCTATATAACCGGAAAATCTTTAATACTTTATTATTATTATTATTATTATTATTATTATTATTATTATTATTATTATTATTATTATTATTATTGATATATAATACATATTATTGCTGTTATACATTTATATTTATTTTTATATTATAAAATTAACATATGTATATTTTTGCAAGTTTATTTGTAAAACAAACACCTCTTCGTGGTGTATTTCTTCCCTCAAATAAACACCAAACTCAATTAAAAAAATTGTTTTTAAAAAGTATCTAAAATATTTTGTTTTTAAATTATAAATGAGTGCCTGTCCGTGTGTGGGTTCAGATTAACCATTTCCTAAATAATGCATTAAATCGCACAAAAAATGTATTGTTGTAAACACTGCCGTTAATACATTATTATTATTATTATTATTATTATTATTATTATTATTATTATTATTATTATTACATGTCGTTCTTTCTTTCTTTCATCACGCATTTGTCATTCTGCATGAACCTCAGCTACTGTAGCGCGCGCGGTTTGCTGGCTGTCGGCTCTTTTTTTCTCTCTTTTTTTGTTCTTCTTAAATAAAATTCCGGCTCGCTGTGTATGGATTCGTGCAGCGCGCGCGTCTCCCAATGCTATCACTCCCGTGTTTTTCTTTTACTTTCTTTCTTTCTTTCTTTCTTTCTTTCTTTTTTTATAACGGAGGATTTTTAGCCGGGAGCTCCGCCGATTCCAGAGCCATCACAACCAATAATCTTTGCCTTGGCTCGCGCTCCCGGTATCGATGGCTTCTCTCGCGCCTCGGGCGGCCGCTTTGATATGTTAATACGGCTCGAGCCCCGAATGCAGCGGAGATCATATTTAATGTTGTTCACACTCACTGCAACTTCGACTCGCCTGAATATTCACATCGAGGCTTTCTCTTTCTTTCTATCCACCAGTCTCTCTCTCTCTCTCTCTCTCTCTCTCTCTCTCTCTCTCTCTCTCTCTCTCTGTTGTGTTTTTTTCTTTTCTAAAGAGATCACTCAGGAAACGCGCGTTCTGCTTAGAGAAAGCGCGCGCGTTTTAATCATTAGCATCGCCGTGCATGTAGCTTCCAGGAATTTGATCAGGATTAGCCTCTCGCCTTTCGACTGTAGAGTGTGTGTTTAGAGAGAGAGAGAGAGAGAGAGAGAGAGAGTGTGTGTGTGTGTGTGTGTGTGTTTGTGTGCTTGGGAATTATTTACAGGTTAATGCACAGAGCGTGCTTGGCCCCGTACTTTCTTATGGTTCTTATAACACCGTTATAACAACGGGTGAGGAGGGGAGGTGTGTGTGTGTGTATGTGTGTTTTATGTCTTAGCGAGGACAGGCATATCCGACAGGTTTGACCTTGAGGGGACACGTGGCTGGTCCTCGCAAGGAATAATTATTATCATTTTAAATCTAAATTATCGCAAAACGTATCTGAATGTTGAAGAATGTTACAGAACGTTATATATAATAACGCACTAGCATTTATTAGAAGGTTCTAGAAGGTTCTAGAATGCTGTAACATGCTGTAGAATGTTGTACAAATGTTCTAGAATGATGTAGAATGTTTGGAATGCCGTGGAAGGTTCTAGAATGGTGGAGGATGTTAAAGGATTTAATAGAAGGTTGTAGAATTGACAGTGTTTATATCTAGCTGGTGGTGGGAGTGATGGTGGTGGTGGTGGGGGTGATGGTGGGGGTGATGGTGCGGGTAATGGTGCTGGTGGTGGTGGTGGTGGGAGTGATGGTGGTGGTGGTGGGGGTGATGGTGCAGATGGTGCTAATGCTGTTGGTGGTGGGGTGCTGGG
>JAOVVG010000026.1:2423867-2435997 GCA_028566375.1 Leptodoras nelsoni
AAATGAAGACTTTGGAGTGGCCTGACCTGAATCCTATTGAGATGCTGTGGCATGACCTTAAAAAGACTGTTAATGCTGGAAAACAAAATTCCAAAATTCCTCCACAACGCTGTAAAAGACATGCAAAAAATCAGGAAATCAGGAAGGGGCAAACACTTTTTCACACCACTGTATATATATATATTATAATAATAACATATTATATTGTTATATTATATTATATATTTAATAGTCTATATTAAATAACAAAAAGAAACATTTCTGAAAGTCCATTTTTCCTCACTGTATCCTAAAAAACATCCCCCAATGTTGAGAATTTTTTTTTCCACTGTTTTTGCATAGACAATATATATTTTATTTCGTGTCCAAACTTTTGGCCTGTACTGTACAAGTATGTCCATGCAATAAAGTACTGGATTTCCATTGATTACAATTTTACATAATTCTATAATATTTAAAAAATATTTTTTCCTACATATTTCATTTATTTTCATGGAAATTATGTTTTCTTGGTTCACTTTTTAAACCTAATTTTTATACATGGTTTGTTTATTTCTACATCTGTGGTAATGACATTTTTACACAGTTAACATATTTTTTTTACTTATTTTTCACATGTGATTTTTTACAGTACTTTTTATTCAAATGCTTCTTTTTTACAAAATTATTATTTTTTTCATGTTTTTTTTTGTTTTTAATGCATAATGAATTTCTATCCATATAACTTCTATTTTCATGTAATTTTTTCATGTGATTTTTTTTTTTTATTACACACAATCATTTTCTCAGCATGGTGTCTACATTTTGTTCCATGAAGAATTCTTTTTCACCCGATCCCAAATTGTTCACGACATCACCTATGCTTACTTTTGTTCACGTCCTCTTTTGTGACGGTTTTCACGTTTCATTCCTACCTGAAAAAACGGATGTGGAACGTTTTCGCTTCATTTTACCTGTGCTAAGATCTTTTTGTTCGTTTTTCTTTTAACCATTATTTCTGTCAAATAATGCCGAGGATAAAGCAATATCCTCAAGGCAGATCGGCGCCATTAAAAAAAAAGAAGAAGAAAAAAAAAAAAAACATCGCCACTCTACAAAAATAACCGAGCAGCTGCGTGAATTAGAGCTCATTTGCACAAGAGATGTAATCTCAGAGCCATTTCCAGGCTCAATAAAGGCCAATTAAATAAATAAACAATGCTGTTAATAAAGCATAGCGATCGCTCAGTGACAACGCGTGACCGAATGAAATATGAGAGGAATGAGAAAACGGGGGAATAGCTGCGTATTTAGGACGTACTATATAATAACCAACACAATATCCCGCCTGAACATGTGCGCTGATTCACTTCACAGGTTCGCAGGCACGTTTATGAATAATAGATGTGATTTGCATGACACAGATATTATGTCATGAAAAAGTGTCTTTTTTTTCATTATCAGCCAAATTGAATAGATGTTATTGGTTCAAATGACAAGGGATTTGGAGTGTCCTGATAAATTGGCGTGACAAAAAAATATACGATTATTAAATAAAGGCGTGTAGAAATCAGAAATCCGTCAATTTGCATAGATGTTGCCTTCGGTAAGGCTTTCGTCCAGCGTGAGGTAGAAATCTGGACGCAGAAGCTGGCTAATCTGTCTTCTGATGAGAGTAATAAACATGGAAAGAAAGGTAGAGCGCATTACCCAGAGTAAGTGTAGAACAGGAAATGAAGCTATTGACACTAACGAGAGGTGTAATGACTGCAGACGAGAAGATATCTCACTTCACGTTGCTTTATTTTTTTTTTAGCTTTAGAATAATGAGACGAGTGTGTCCTGGCAGACAGAATGTGCTGAGGTGAGAAAACGGCATGAGATTTCCATCGCACATACCGGAGAGGAGGACTTCACAGAGTATCCTCGTTAACCACAATTACAGTTTCACTCCTGTCTTCATGCTTGGTCTTACATTTAGGCACCCAACAGGGTTCTGTTACAGCCTTCCCGGTTCCAAGCCAGGAATCATTTTAATCAGACAAAAATATTCATGATTAGTGTTCACCGTAGTATTAGATGTAGTAATATTACATTAATAGAGAAAGTGTACCATCCTCCATTCTTAAGGGCAGTTTAAACTTCTGTGATCAGTCCACGTTTCCTCAGAGCCGGTCGACCTGCAGCTTGTTGAAGCGGATGAAAAGTGTGTTCTGATTATTATGATTTAACGGTAGCTTATACAGCCACTGCTCGTTGCAGATAATGATCAGTCAGACACTCGTGATTTCAGAGAGCCAGAACAAAAGGTGGGGGAGGTCGGGGGATGGGGTGGTGGTTAAATTTTAACAGCCACGTGAAAAGAAAAAGGCTGCTACAGTTTTTCCGGCTTTATACGGCATCCACGCCTCTGTCTTCTCCCAAGTCTTTATTTCCTGTCGTATCAACCTTGTGCTTACAACAAAAGTTTTGAAACTTGTACCTCATAAAACATTCACCTCAGTGTGCATACAGACAGGTTTCACAATAACACAGCACCGTCTCAGAAACTAATATCAGTTTTAATATCAAAAACAAAAAAAAAAGAATATCATCTAAAGACCGGCATCATCTTTTGGCATTCCACTGTGTATAATGCAATTATAAGGCCAGAGTAGAATCACGGCAGTATTAAGGGTTTACTAAATAGTAATCATAGATACCGGAAAGTTCCAGAGTAAAGTCAGACACCGTAGTGTTATGGTTCAGAGATTCATAACAAAAATTGCATCACATTGTATTACTACCATAAATGAATAGGTAGGAGTGGATGCAATCACGGGTAAATGGTGTTTATTAAATAAACACAGGCAAACGGTCCAAGTGTCAGGGAACAGGAAAGGTTTATAAATGTATAAGCAATATAACCAGGACAAGGTAAGATTAAAAAAACAAGAAAATGTGAACAAAATTAAATAGAAACTGGATAACAAGGCTTGAAAACAACAAAACACAGTATGGAAACACAAAGGCATCAGTACACACACTAATCAAAGGGCAAACTCAAAACAGGTGATGCTGATCATGACACAAGAGGCGCACTCAGAGCTGCATGTGGGAATATGTCACAAGTATAATCACAAGTATAATACATTTTTGTGGATAGATTCTAGTTTAAATCCTTTTTATTATTGGTAGTAATAGTGATGGCAATCATAGCAGCTGTAATAGCAATAGCAGTGGTAATTATAGTAGTAGTGGTAGTAGTGGTAGGCATAACAGTAGTAGTAGCAGTAATAGGAGGTGTTATTATAGCAGTAGGAAACATAACACTAGCAATAGCAGTAGCTGTAGTATTAATACTAGTAGTATTATTAGTTATACATGGGATTGTGGTGGTGATGGGGATCATGTTGGTGGTTGGGGTGAAGCGCTGCCCCTAGGGTGGTTGGGGTTGAGGCCCTGACCTTCTGAGCAGTAACCCTGAGTGTTATAATAGTGTTGGTAGTAGTAATAATCACAGTATCAATAATATTAGCACCTAATTGTAATATTGCAGTAATAGTAGTGGTAATTGTAGTAACATTAATAACAGTAGTAGTAATAGGGGTGGTAGTAGTAATAATCACAGTAGTATTAAAAATAGTAAAAGTCAGAACATTGTAGTAATAGCAGTGGTAATTGTAGTAACATTAATAGTAATAGTGGTGGTAGCAGCAATAATCACAGTAGCAATAAAAAATAGTTCAAATAGTAATATTGCAGTAATAGTAGTGGTAATTATAGTAACATTACTAATTGTAGTAATAATAGTAGTAATAGTAGTAGTAGTGGTAGAAGTAAAAATAATCACAGTAGCAATGATAATAATACAAGTCATACTATTGTAATAATAGCAGTGGTAATTGTAGTAACATTAATAACAGAAGTAGTAATTGTAGTAGTAATAGTGGTGGTAGTAGTAATAATCACAGTAGCAGGTAGGGCATGTAGCATTATTGCAGTAATAGTGGTGGTAATTATAATAACATTAGTAGTAGTAGTAGTAGTAGTAGTAGTGGTGGTGGTAGTAGTAGTGGTAGTAGTAGTAATAATCTCAGTAGCAGGTAGGGCAAGTAGCATTGTTGCAGTAATAGTGGTGGTAATTATAGTAACATTAGTAATTGTAGTAGTAATAGTAGTAGTAGTAGTGGTGGTAGTAGTAATAATCACAGTAGCATTCAAAATAGTACAAGTCGTAATATTGCAGTAATAGTGGTGGTAATTGTAGTAACATTAAAAACAGTAGTAGCAATTGTAGTAGTAGTAGTAGTGGTGGTAGTAGTGGTAGTAGTAGTAATAATCACAGTAGCAGGTAGGGCAAGTAGCATTGTTGCAGTAATAGTGGTGGTAATTATAGCAACATTAGTAATTGTAGTAGTAATAGTAGTAGTAGTGGTGGTAGTAGTAATAATCACAGTAGCATTCAAAATAGTACAAGTCGTAATATTGCAGAAATAGTGGTGGTAATTATACTAACATTAGTAGTTGTAGTAGTAATAGTATTGGTAGTAATAATAACAGTAGCATTAAAAATAATACAAGTCGTAATATTGTAGAAATAGCAGTGGTAATTGTAGTAACATTAAAAAACGGTAGTAGTAATTGTAGTAGTAATAGTGGTGGTAGTAGTAGTAATAATCACAGTAGCAATAATAGTAGTGAAAGTAATAGTGGGGGTAATTTCAGTAACATTAGTAATTGTAGTAGTAATTGTAGTAGTAGTGGTGGTAGTAGTAATAATAACAGTAGCATTAAAAATATTACAAGTTGTAATATAGAAGTAGTAGTGGGGGTAATTATAGTAACATTAGTAAATGTAGTAGTAATAGTAGTAATAGTAGTAATAGTAGTGGTAGTAGTAATAATTACAATGTAATAATCACAGTAGCAATAAAAATAGTACACATTGTAATATTGTAGTAATAGTAGTGGTGGTAGTAATAATAATTACACTGTAATAATCACAGTAGCAATAAAAACAGTACACATCATAATATTGCAGTAATAGTGGTGGTGATTATAGTAACATTAGTACTTGTAGTAGTAATAGTAGTGGTAGTAATAATAATTGCACTGTAATAATTACAGTAGCAATAAAAACAGTACACATTGTAATATTGCAGTAATAGTGGTGGTGATTATAGTAACATTAGTACTTGTAGTAGTAATAGTAGTGGTAGTAATAATAATTGCACTGTAATAATTACAGTAGCAATAAAAACAGTACACATTGTAATATTGCAGTAATAGTGGTGGTGATTATAGTAACATTAGTACTTGTAGTAGTAATAGTACTGGTAGTAATAATTACACTGTAATAATTACAGTAGCAATAAAAACAGTACACATTGTAATATTGTAGTAATAGTGGTGGAGGTAGTAATAATAATCACAGTAGCAACAATATAAGTAATAATATAATATCATAATAATAATAAGTAGCATTATTGCAGTAATAGTGTTGGTAATCATACTAACATTAGTAACTGTAGTAGTAATAGTAGTAACATTAGTAGTAGTAAAATAACCACATAAAAAGCATACCCAAAGTTCTGATTCCACAGAGTGTAGGTCTCCACAGTGTAGCTGTGTGGCATGAAGATTGAAGATGTGCCAGCTGGCTAATCACAGCACTTCTTTTACTGGAACTTGAGACTGGAATTTTGGGGCCTACTGTCTGAAAGCAGCGTCTAGGTCACTGAGGGGATTGACCGTATGACACCTGAACCGTATCTGTCATGTTGTGATTCCAAATGCAGCAGACAAGCTTCGGCACAACAGCCAGCCAGCAAAGCACATATATATTTAAAGAGGGTGGTAGCAAAATATGGTGTTTATGTGAAAGTTGGAATGACTGAGAAGCTGCGCAGTGACTACAGAAGTGAAGTGTGGATAAACTGGATAAACAGTTACAAATTAATGACAAACAATACACAGGAAATACGTACTGAAAACAGAAACACACAGTACTTCTCGATAGGGGATGCGTTGGGGAATAAATTACTAGTGACCTTACCGTAATCCCTGTAGTATATTTTAGAAACAATGTTTAATATTTAATGAAGTATCATCTTTTGGGAGAATAAAAGGAGCACTTTTAAAGAGCAAAATTAGCATGGCTGAGAGATGTGTATATACAGTATAAACCAAACATCTCAGAAGAATGAAGATGAATTTGAATTTCTTTACATTTATTCATTAGGAAGATGCTCGTCCTAGCCAGCTTGCAATGAAGACACCATCGAATCTAATGTCAAAAAGTTAAAAGGTCTCGCACTGAAGGGAGCGCCTCACAGTCCCGGGATATAACCGAACGGCATTCCAGGCACTAGCACACAACTTTGACGGCTGAGTTTCCTCTGCCTGGGGGTCCAAAGCACCAATCCGAGCTCAGAAAAATAGGCATTTTGCTTCTCTAAAGCACAACCATCATTTTTTTCCCTGCTATGTCAAAGATAGCTTTAGGCTCTTCATCTGTCTCATAATGATTACTTCAAACTTTAGGGGACTGCAAGTAAACATTCGCACTATGGAAATATGTTCAGTCGCCGTCATGCAATTCGTATAGCCGGCATCATCAAGTGATGGCCCGCAGGCTAGTTTTATCTGGACCCGACTCATCCTGAAACACATTTCCTCCACTTTAAATTGAAGTACAGTCTGTTTAAAAAAAAAAAACGCAGTGAATACTGTCCTCCCATCAAGACGTACTGAAATGTATAACTGCATATAGGTGATACTCTCTCACTCTGGAGATGTGTCTGCCTGCAAGTCACCTCATTACAGATCGTATCCATGTGTCCAATCAAAAACACCACTATCATTAGCTATTAGGCTGGGGAAAAAAGATGAGTGCTGTGAGCAAGAGGCGAGAATTTCCATCAGGAGGAATTGAGAAGCAGAGGCACTCGGGCAGCTTTAAAAAAAAAAAGAATATGTTAAAACCTGAGGTTTGAAAATCAGTATTTTGTAAATGATCTTACTCCACTTCAATTCACTTTATACCATAAGTACTCTTATCACCTCTGCACAGAGTGCAGGAAACTCACATCTAAAGCTGTTTCTATTTCGTATCAAAGATTTCCGAATAATCGAATGTAATCATTCTGGTTTTTCCGATTGGTCAAGCAGGTGCTGATTAAGATTATTGTCTATAACAGCAGCAGCCTTGGATCCTGCACTGTACTCTTTAACATGCACTGTGTAATGTTTAAATATGTTTTGATGTAAAAAAAAACGTGTGTTGATTTACGTTATATGGGTGTTAGTTTTGTTGTTTCAAACACTGCTGCAGAAGCATGGGGGATGAGAAACTACTTAAGTATATATAAATAAATAAATAAATAAATACATAGTTTAATATATAAATAAATAAAGTAATGAATGCATTTTTGTCATGAAAAAGGTCATTTGCAAATTAATGCCTCCAGTTTATTTCTGGCTTTCAAAGAATCTATTAGGTCTATTTATTTATTTATTTATACATTTTTTTTACATTGTTTCTACATTTATTTATTTATTTTTCTGTATTTCCACATTTCTTCATTCATTTATTTCTGTATTTCTGCACCCATATGCTAATTAGGTGGGCGGCCCTAAACTCACTCTAAAGCAGAATTGGTCGGCTTTTTGTACCAAACAGAAGCAATCAATTCCTGACAGCCATACATGACTCAAGCTAACTACACAATGGCTTCTCTAAATCATTCACCAGTGATCTAATACAGGGCTACATAAAATTAATGAATGTCAACATCTAAGTAGAGTTTCTTGTATCTAACTAATGCAATGCTGGCAACACTCCTGTAGTAGTAGTAATAGTAGTATTTAGTAGTAGTAGTAACCAATCCTGCTTTACAATGAGTTTAGTACCGGCCACCTAATTAGCATATGGATACAGAAATACAGAAATAAATACAAGTAGAAAAAAAAAGTAAATAAATGAATGTAGAAATACAAAAATAAATACATGTAAAAAAAACTTAAATAAATGAATGTAGAAATACAGAAATAAATGCAAGTAGAAAAACTGAAATAAATAAATGAATAAATGTAGAAATGCAAAGATAAATACATGTAAAAAAAACCTTAAATGAATGAATGAATGAATGAATGTAGAAATACAGAAATAAATGCAAGTAGAAAACCTGAAATAAATAAATGAATGTAGAAAAACTGAAATAAATAAATTAATGTAGAAATACAGAAATAAATAAATTAATGTAGAAATACAGAAATAAATACAAGTAGAAAAACTGAAGTAAATAAATGAATAAATGTAGAAATGCAAAAATAAATACATGTAAAAAAAACTTAATGAATAATAAATGAATGAATGTAGAAATACAGAAATAAATGCAAGTAGAAAAACTGAAATAAATAAATGAATAAATGTAGAAATGCAAAGATAAATACATGTAAAAAAAACCTTAAATGAATGAATGAATGAATGAATGTAGAAATACAGAAATAAATGCAAGTAGAAAACCTGAAATAAATAAATGAATGTAGAAAAACTGAAATAAATAAATTAATGTAGAAATACAGAAATAAATAAATTAATGTAGAAATACAGAAATAAATACAAGTAGAAAAACTGAAGTAAATAAATGAATAAATGTAGAAATGCAAAAATAAATACATGTAAAAAAAACTTAATGAATAATAAATGAATGAATGTAGAAATACAGAAATAAATGCAAGTAGAAAAACTGAAATAAATAAATGAATGTTGAAAGACAAAAAAAGGCATTTAAAAAAAACAGAAAAAAATGAATGTAAAAATACAAAAATACATAATTGTGAAAAAAAATGAAATAAATAAATGAATATAGAATTACAAAAATAAATTAATGTAAAAAAACTGAAATGAATGAATAAATGTAGAAATAAAGAAATAAATAAAGGTGGGAATAAATAAATAAATGTAGAAATACAGAAATATACCAAATCGACATTGTTGTATGGAAATCCAAAAATAAATACAAGACATTTATTATTTATTATTCATACGCCCTTTTTCATGACAAAAATGTATTTATTTGAGAATGTATTTATTAAATGATTTATTTGTGCATTCGTCATTTCTCGTCCTTCATACAGAAGACAAATTTGTTTCTAAATTGCAATTGCAGTTCACCTCCCAGGCAGCAGAGGACTCTAGACATTACAGCTTGCTTCTTTAAGCCTTTAAATGTTTGATGGTTGTTGACCAGTATCTCTTTGTCATATATGTATGTTCCATTAGTCTTTAACTTGAACATTTGTCCTTTTATTTTCAGAATGTCACAGAAGTTGTAGATGCAAAGGCCACTGTGTAGTTAGTCGTGAAAGAGCAGATTAAAGAGCGCAGGTTCAGCCTTTTTAATTATGATATGCTAATGACATCAGGATGTTTTTAACATCTGTGGTTTGACTAGCCATGAAGAAAAGGGACTATAAAGTAGTGCATGTTCGGCGTCAGGTTCACGTCTGAATTTTCTGCTTGAAATATGAAATATGAAATTGGTGGATAGTAAATTAACATAAGATGCAGCCATTTTTATAGGTGGCAATGGAATTTTGAGGCTTCATGAATTTACATATGGACTGCATAAATCTTTTTTATTTAATTCCACTTTTTTTTATTTAATATCAAAATGATAGCCCGAAGTGTTCATCTAAACTTTATTATCTTTCTATCCTTTTTCCTTTCGCTGGGCTTTGCGTTCCTTACAAATTCGATCATGTGAACACTGTCCTGAAGCTACCAGTTTCTTTATTCCCTGAGTACTTTCTTGGCACAACACGCATCTCATCTCCACCGTGCATTTAGCAGACTGATCTCCATCACTAAAATAACGCTTGGTATTTTGCCACAGGCAAAGCGCAGCCCTTCGGATTCGGCCTCTTCTCGTGATGCAGACGGTACAAACTACAACTCTAGAACCCAAACACACAAGCTGGTGGTCGAGCCCGAGAGGTCGGAGAGTGGAAAAATAGCAGCCGACTGTCCACCTCGACTGATTTATAATGCATGTCAACATCCAGCGCATGACAATGCGCAGCCTCGGGTCAGCACAAAGCGAGCGGTGCCGTCCAGCTGCCCGCATTCCATCATCGCAGCCAAAGCGTCTGATGGGAAGGCAGTGGAGCAGGTCTGGAGAGTATTAAAATGGATTTACATGGTATTAAAATGGCGTTTTAGTGCTGTTGGAATGGTTCAAGGTGTCTCATTAAATGCATTCTGATATAATGGAAGTGTTGTTTATTGACAGTAAATCATAAAAGGCGGTCAAGCTTCATGAGCACACATGCCACATTAGTGGATATTTTGGCTCCTTAATTTTTGCATCATGTCCTTCGTTGTGTTTATGAGGCTTGTTAAAAATGTTGTCCTACATTCTCACCACTTACGCTGCCACTCAAAAGTTTATTCACATTTTCCGGTTCAACTTCCAGACATGGATCAAATTAAATCCTTAAGAATTAAAAATTCTCGTGTGTGGGATTTTACTGAGAAAAGAAACCTGAGAACATTCTAAATGAGTCACTTCTACATTCTAATTCTAACATTATGAATGGTCACGTCTACATTCTAATTCTAACATTCTGAAGAGTTTCTTCTAAATTCTAATTCTAACATTCTGAATGGTAACTTCTCATCTCTAATTCGAAAATTGTAAATAGTCTTTTGTCAATTCTAATTCTAAAATCCTAAATTGTTGCTTGTAAATTCTAATTCTAAAATTCAGAATAGTCTCTTCTAAATTCTGATTCTAACATCCTGAAGAGTCTCTTCTAAATTCTAATTCTAAAATTCTAAAGAGTCACTTCTAAATTCTAATTGTAAAATACTGAATAGTCACTTCTAAATTCTAATTCTAGCATTCTAGTCTCTTCTAAATTCTAATTCTAAAATTCTGAATAGCCACTTCTAAAATCTAATTCTAACATTCCTGTCACTTGCAAATGCTAATTCTAAAATTCTGAAGAGTCACTTCTAAATTCTAATTCTAACATTCTAAAGAGTCGCTTGTAAATTCTAATTCTTAAACTCTGAAGAGTTTCTTCTAAATTCTAATTCTAATACTCTGAACAGTGACTTCTAAATTCTCATTCAAAAATCCTAAATAGTCGTTTGTAAATTCTAATACTAAAATTCATATAACATACATTCACTTACTATCAATTAGGCAAGGAGTCTCCAGTGTCACATTTCTGCCACAGGAAGTCTTTTTCATTATTATTAATAGAGAAGAGAAGAGAAGAGAAGAGAAGAGAAGAGAAGAGAAGAGAGGCTGGTAAGGGTTTGACTGTTTATAGCTGCTATAATGTAATTGAGAACAGGAACGTGTTCCATGGATGTTCCACAGCTATGAATGTAGCCATAAATGGATCAGAAAGTAGAGCATGTCATTTAAAGTAAATTGTTTATTAAACAATTGAATAAAATGTGTTTGACACATTTCTTGAAAATAAATAATTCTGAGTGTGGACAGTGATGTCTACTTCGACAGACTGGTGAGGAAAGCTGGTTCTGGGCTGGGAACAGAACTGGAATCCCTAACAGAGAGAAGGGCCCTCAGTAAACTGCTGACCATTATGAACAATGCTGACCGACCCAGTGCCATCATCAGGCAGACGAGCTCATTCAGCTGCAGACTGCTGTCCCAGTTCTGCTCCACGGACTCATTCAGGAAGTCTTTTGTCCCTCAGGCCATTAGACTGTCCAACTCATCTCAGCACGGCAAATAACAATCCTGTGACTTTGCTGTACTCCGGACGGCTTAATAGACATCATTAATATAATACACTACCTCCATCCCACTGTGAGATTTTTCTTATATATATATAAATACAGTATATCTACTATTTGTTTTTAATATATTTTTATATTCTATTTTAGTTTATATTATACTCCTACTTGCATTTATATCTTATTTTATTTTCTAAATATAATTATATATTTCTATTTTTGTTGCCATTATCTCTCTTTACAGTTTATACATATATACAGTATATACATATATACAGGGTGGGCCATCTATATGGATACACCTATATGGATACAACTATATGGGCCATCTATATGGATACACCTATATGGGCCATCTATATGGATACACCTATATGGGCCATCTATATGGAT
>JAOVVG010000026.1:3453252-3462155 GCA_028566375.1 Leptodoras nelsoni
CACAGTGTTATGACAACAATACATCACGATCCTGGACGGCATTTCTATGATACATGATACGCATCAGGATATATACGTAGGATTGCTCACAAAGTGCCAGCAATACAGTATATTTATATAATGTGTCTACAAAGATCAATTAATTATTATTTTTTTATTATTATTTTAAATTATTTTAATTATTATTATTATTTTATTTTATCATTTTATTTATTTTATATTTATTATTTATTATTCTATAAAATTATTTTTATTATTATTTTAATTATTATATTAAAATTTTTTAAACAATTGTTAAATATATCATTTGGTTTAATTTACAAAGAAACACAAAAAAGGAAAAAAATAAAAAATTTAAATTTTAAAGTATGAAAAAAATCAAACCAGCTGTCAGTTTGTAAGTTTTTTTTTCTAAAAAGATATCCATAATTTCTCTGAATACAGTATATTTATATAATGTGTCTACAAAGATCAATTAATTATTTACATTTTTTTAATTATTTTAAATTATTTTTATTATTTTTGTTTTTTTTTATCATTTTTATTCATTTTATTATTATTTTCTATTATTCTATTTAATTATTTTAATTATTATTTTAATTATTATATTAAAATTTAATTGTTAAATATATCATTTGGTTTAATTTACAAAAGCAAAAAGGAAAAAAATAACATTTTATAATTTAAAGATTCAGTATTAAAAAAATCAAATCAGCTGTCAGTTTGTAAGTATTGTTTTTCTAAAAAGATATCCATAATTTCTCAGAATACAGTATATTTATATAATGTGTCTACAAAGATCAATTAATTATTTAAATTCTTTTAATTATTTTAAATCTTTTTAATTATTCTCAAATAATTAAATAAATAAATAAATAAAATACTAAATAAAAAAAATAAAAAATAAATGAACATTTTATAATTTTTAAGACTAACTACATCAAATCAGCTGTCAGTTTGTAAGTATTGTTTTTCTAAAAAAATATCTATAATTTCTCTCTAATTTTCTCTCAATGAGCTTCAGTAGAATATATTTTTGTCTTTGGTTTCGTGATTATTTTATGTATGTATGTGTGTGGTTGTGTGTGTGTGTTTGCTCAGTGAGACCCAGGCTGAGTGGTGGCGGAGCTGGAGATCAGTCGGGTTCGAGAGATCCATTAGACATGTCGGTGACAGTAGGTGATGATGTCACACTCCCCTGTGATGTGCAGAGCGTCCCACCCCCCATCATCACCTGGGCCAAAGACAAGCAGCTCATCTCCCCTTATTCCCCCAGGTAAACATGTACACACATGCACACTGTCTGTTATTTTAGGTTATCCTTAACTGTTTTCAGGGATTTGTGTGTGTGTGTGTGTGTGTGTGTGTGTTGAAAGTTGAGAGCTCAGTCTGCTCGAAGTTTCTTAAAATGTTAGAACATGTGGAACATGTTAAAAATGTTAACAGGGTGTGATGTTAAAGGAAACAAATCAACGCCATGGTGGTGCGATGTGATCTGTTAGTTTTACGGCCACGCCGCTGCCTTACGTTCGAGGTTTTGCCGGAATTCTCGTAGTCACGGTACACCCTTGAAATGCTCCTACGTGCAAATCCAAACTTCTAAATGCTCCGAAATGCTCTGACCCATCTCACAGGGTCATCTCTATGTATTTTGCATAGACTCTATAGTACCAGTTTTTCTGGCACTTCAATGAATAGTTACGTTTAACGAAACAAAGTTAGTTCCTGCTATGGCTTATGTTACGGAATCTATATTCACTTCTGTATTCACTCTGACTGTATTCACCTCTCTTTTCCTCTCTTATTTTCCCTCTCTCTTGATGTTAACGAGATAAAAAAGAAAGTTGTGTTTGTTTATGAGAAACCAGAAAGCATAAACGCTTCTTGGAATGAAGACTTTCCTGTGGTGGAAAATCTGAATAAAAATCAGAATAAAAAGCGCTGACACGGGACACCAATTCGGAAAATGAACATAATAAACGTTTCCTGACTGAAAGGTTCGGCATATCAGAAAGATCCTGTCTAAGCTGTTACTACGGAGTAAGTTAGAGATTAGAGTGAATATATCACAGACTGATCGTGTAGGGCACGAGCGCACAGATCCTAACATCCCTTATGACCTAGCCGGCAGCATAGGGCGCAAGGCAGGAACAACCTTAGACAGGGCGCCAATCCATCATAGGGCACACACACTCACACACTCACACACTAGGGCCCACGCAGACACGGAGAGGACATGCAGACTCCATACAGAAAGGACCCAGACCGACCCACCCGGGGATCGAACCCAGGACCTTCTTGCTGTGAGGCGACAGTGCTACCCACCGAGCCACCGTGTCGCCATGTAAAAACATCTTCATTATTATAACATCCAAGCCTTCTTTGCTTTACAGCGAGTCTTAAGTGCATGTGCCTTATTAAGACTTCTGCATCGTACTGTACAGTAATCAGCTGTAAGTTTTCCTGAGCGTTTTGGAGAATCTACCACGGCTCTTCTGAAGACTTTGAGTGTCACACTTACTTCTTTTTCTTTGCATGCAAACCCCAGCAGCCTTCATTAAGTTTTTTTTTTGTCTGCAAAGTGCCCTATTATGTAACGTCTTGCTTTCATTACTGATGTCCAAACATCTTTGTGTAACATTTCATTTCTTGTTGGGAAAATAATGTTTAGAAAAAAACTGTACTGACTCGATAATGCCGACTCAACTCAAAACTGACCTGCGAAAAACGCCGTTTCGTTCATGCATTACATCGAATGTTACATGGAGTTAATCTAAAACTGGTATTTCCTTAAAGTTTTTTAATGACAGGATTACACGGTGTTCTGCGACGGGCGGAAATAGAGTCTTCGGAACGCTCTGTGGAGGTTTGACGGATGCCTTTTTATCTGAAATATGCACATATAAATCTGCTAATTAAAAGAATAGACTGACACAGCAGTCACAGAAGGTACCAAACCTAGCCATTTACCTTTCATTCGATTTTTCTGGCCTCATTAACCTTCTCTTGCATCTCATGATGAATTCGAGCTCCTTAAGGACGATACATTAAAGCAGAAATTTAGAAAGAAGGAAAATAATCAAAATAATCAACTGGTTTTTTTCAGTGGGTTCGTTCGGACAGCTAATAAACCTGGCGAAGTGTGTTATTGTATGTGTGTAGTTCGTGGGGGTGGTGTGGGGTGGGTGGCTGATCGGTAATGAGCGTGGGAGGAGTGTGTGACGAGTGTGTCCAGACGGAGATTCTCCTCACCTCATCGGGGTGTAATGTTACCGTGTTAATGTGCTCGGCAATAAGTCTCGGCTGCTAGCGGCTAATAAGCCTTCTCGAGAGGGGGGCGAGTTCCTGCTGATGCCACTAATCCGGGACAGACAGTGTCCTCTGCTGCATTCCCCTGCTAGCTCACCAGGGACATGGCAGACTGATGGAAGGTGATTACAGCCCTGCTAAGCCGCTACACCTCATTCTAGGGGACTAGGGTGAAAAAGTAGGCTGCTTCAAAATAAAGTAATGATGCCCGTGAGGCGGGATGTGCATAATAAAGTGACAAAATGAAGTCATTGCGGCGCTTATCTGGCTGGCAGGACATAACTCCGGGACGCAGTTTAATAACGCAGATTGGCGTGTTTATCTTGGTTCAGCAGATACTTCAGGACAAAACTCCAGAATTCAAGAGTGTTACATTGCATCTACATTGGCGTATACGTGTGTGTCGCGTAAAGCTGTATTACGAGTTGTGGTAGCAGTTGAGTGCTGGCGAGGGGGGCATCGTTCAAACCATGAGCATGCCTTCTTTACATCAAATTAACCAGAAAAAACAACCAACCACCCAAACAAAGTAGCCTGTAGTTTTATAAGTGGTAAGTTGGTAAATTGGTAAGTTTTCCAAACTACCAATAGGTATGATGGTGTGGCGAAGGGTACCAGTACTTCTCAATACTCATTGCATAGTGTATATAACACCACTTATTTTCTGTTTCATCAGTTCAAGAGTGCTGGAATGTTGGATTTCACCTTGATTGGATGGAATGACAATGTGGCCATGGCTGGCTTCTGTATCAATGCATGCTGACACACACACACACACACACACACACACACACACACTCAGACACATACCCATTCCCTTTCTCTCTGCTCTCCTGCAAAAAGCCTGACTGAACTACCTCTGATTGCAGGGAGGTACTCGGGTTACTCGCTATTCCAGATGGGTAATGGTGGCGGCCCGGACGTTCTTCCTTTCATCTACTCCCGGAGCACCATGCGGCGTCACAGAGGGTCATCACCTCTCATGCAGGACGTGCAGCCCAGTTCCAGCCACTCAGCCTATCAGCCAGCCAAGCCGACAAGGGGGAGAGCGATAGCGCAGAAGAGCGAGACGGATTATCATGGGACACCCAGCAGCTGCTGCTCACGGAGCGTCACTACCCGAGGGAAGGGACGGCGAAGTATCGGACTTCGTGCGTCACGTGTTATTTGTTTCTGGTGTGAACTTTCACACGGAGGCAGAGATTAGGGTGCGTTGAGATGTGCTTAGTAATTAGTGCTTAGTGCGCCGCATTCCATGTGTAAGAAACTTGTTTTTGTGCACCAACAATGCATTGCTTAACAAACTGCTAAAAAGAATTTCACTTCCAACAAACTTTGAATACTTTGAATTCATTTTTACATTATTTTAATTAGTGCAATTTTACCCACTATTTATTTCTACATTATTGCTGCTATTTTGTTCCTCACTTTTATTTTTTTTTGGGGGGGGGATTTTTCACTGATTTTCTCCCTAATTTAGTCGTCTCCAATTCCCACCCGTCAGTGCTTCCCCCCTTGTCACGCGATGAACTGCCAGTCCGGGAGAGCGAAGCCATCGCGTGCGTCCTCCGATACACGTGACGCATGCCGCTGCCTCTTTTCGAACTGCGGCTCATGCAACCGTCGGGGGGCAGGCCCTAGCGCGCCCGGAGGAAAGCGCCCCCGCCCTCCTCTTGTATGCATGAGCTCACAGACGCCCGTGACTGGACAGTGTCGCGCTGATTGACATGGAGGGAGAACGTATGCTGCCCCTCCCACCCTGAGAGCACGGCCAATCAACTTCTTTCCCATCATGCACTGAAGAAAGATTGTATTTGAACAGACAATTCTCTCATGAACCATGACCCATCCTTGCTTGCATAGCTAAGCCTTCGCTGGATGCTACTTCTATATACAATCTTGATGACCAGTTAAAACTGCTAATTGTGGAACCTTCCAGAACAGATTTACTTGTATTACTTGTCTTATTTTGCCCCAAACTTTTTGAGTGTGTTGTAGGCATCAATTTCTAAATTGTGTTTATATTTAACAAACAGTTGTAACAAACATTTGTCATCGAAAACACTGAAACTCGGGCGACACCGTGGCTCGGTGGGTAGCACCGTTGCCTCACAGCAAGAAGGTCCCGTATTCGTACCCCGGGGGGTGGTCTGGGTCCTTTCTGTGTGGAGTCTGCATGTCCTCCCTGTGTCTGCTTGGGTTTACTCCGGGTACTCCGATTTCCTCCCACAGTCCAAAGACAATTGGTGTCTCTAAAGTGGCCCGAGTGTGTGTGTGTTCCCTATGATTGATTGACGCCCTGTCTAGGGTTTTTCCTGCCTTGCGCCCTATGCTGCCGGTTAGGCACCGGCTCCCCCATGACCCTGAAAAGGAATAAGCGGTCAAGAAGATGAATGAATGAATGAACACTGATATTCTTTTCTTTGTCCTTTTATCTGGCAAATAAATGTTCAAGTTCTAGCCTATCTGAGTAGCCTATAATGACTCAAATGGACTTCGGATAGTTCTGGAATGTATCAACCAGTATCAGCTATCAATCAGTATCAATTCCAGCTACTTAATTACAGCCAATTAATTACAATTACAAGGAAATGACTTCCTGCCAATCTTCTTAGTATTTTATTCTTAGAATCTTCTTCTTAATAAGTTCTTTGTCTGCTTCGCCAATCAAGCCTTACTCTTGGGTCCACCTCCGCTTGCGCTAGGACTGACATTCTTTAAAATAAAATGAAATTACTAAATCACCAACACACCCTTTAAATTACATGTGAAACAGCCATAGCTATATTTCACATACGGGTGTGGAGCTCAAGCCATCACCGTTAAGCCGGCAGTGGCTTAAATGATTTGTTAGGACATTTCTAATATTACGCAACAAGAGTTTAGTCTGGACAAGCTGTACGATGGCAGAGTTTTTGTTTGTTTGTTTTATATACTTTATAACACAGTTTTGACATCCTATAGTAGAAATATCAAGAAATTTGTTTGTGGATTTCTATGCGGATTTTATTTCTCACTGGCGGTTTTGTAGCGTAGACTAGGTACGTCATGTGACAAGGGGGGAAGGACTGATAGGTGGGAATTGGAGACAACTAAATTAGGGAGAAAAATCTGAAGAAAAAAAAGAGTATTTGAGAAGTTCTAGGTTTAATCAAAATAAAAAATAAAATAATAATTGAAAAAAAAATGTGGAAAAAAAATCAAAAAGCTTTGTCCTGGGCTAAATGATATCAGAATTTTGATCATGTAAATTCATCCTGTGGGTTTTGGGGTGGATTTTAATTTAAAACTTAGTTTTTTAAACGCTTTTTCAAATTAAAAACTTGTTTTTTTTATTTAAGTTGTTTTTTTCCAGGCTTTTTCCTAAGGACGGTTGGGTTCAAAATGTCCTCTTACGTCTGATGATCCTTTAAAGTTTTTTTTATCCTTTAAGGTTTTGTTTTAAACCTTTTTCATGGGAAATTTGGTGGCATCCATAATAAACATACAGGGGTTAGACAATGAAACTGAAACACCTGTCATTTTAGTGTGGGAGGTTTATGGCTAAACTGGACCAGCCTAAAATGACAGGTGTTCCAGTTTCATTGTCCAACCCCTGTAACTCCGTAGTAAAAATAATCATCATAATAATAATTGTAATGAAGTAGCAAGTGTAAGAAATAAACATTTCGTGTTTCAAAGACGCTTTTTCCTTTAAGACCTGTCAAGGTACACGACAACAACAACATGGCTTTCTCAACTTAAACCCCACCCACTAGATCAAACCTAAGAGCAGAGTGACAATAACAACAAGAATAGCAGGTAATCTCTGAAAAACCCACAGTAGAAAAGGGAGAATGCTTCTGGGTTCTTTGTAGTCTCTAATTATAGATCTTTACATGTGTAATATTCATCCGGACATAGCAGACAGATTAGACATAGGCTCAGCTTTCACCGAGAGAAAAGAAACTGAGCTGTTCTCTAGGGCTGGTTGGTGGCAGAGAAAATCTGAGCTGTAATTTTTTTTAAACCTTTGTTAATGACCCAGTTACAGCGACTGTGATTTGCAACTCACCCTGTCTGTCATACCAAATATCTACTTTGCATATTTAACCAGGATTTCAATGTTAACATTCATAAGGAGCAGGAAGCAAAAGAACTAGAAAGAGAGATGTTCGCTGGCGGTAAATGCATCATTCACTGCCCCCCCACACCTCATCCCCCCGTCCTCATCTCTGCTGATGGTACTTAAGTTAATGAAGATGGACAGTTGTGCTGAGCATCTGCACCAACCCAATACTTTTGTTACTCTCTCCCTCTTTCGTTTGATCTCTCCTGCAGACCTCTGAGACAACCCCTATACATGATAGGCATTTTAATTAGGAAAATAAAACAGACAAATTCATAGCAGGAGACTTCACAAGAACTCCACAAGACCTCTGAAGGTCTGCTGTGGTATCTATCGCCATGACATCAGCAGCCTGTCCTTTAAGTCTTGCGAGGTGGGGCCTCCGTGGATCCGACTCATTTGTCCAGAACGTCCTATGGATGCTTGATTACATTGAGGTCTTGGGAATCTGTAGGCCATGTCATAGTCACTCATTGCCACTGCCTTTAGGGAATACATTTACATTTATGGCATTTGGCAGACACCCTTATCCAGAGTGACGTACATTTATCTCATTTATACAGCTGAGCAGTTGAGGGTTAAGGGCCTTGCTCAGGGGCCCAACAGTGGTAGCTCAGTGGCGCTGGGGTTTGAACCCCCAACCTTCTATTGAGTAACCCAACACCTTAACCACTGAGCCACCCCTGTCTCCTTTAGTTAGCAAAGGAACATCCACATGAATGCCAGGACCCAAGGTTTCCCAGAGCATCGCACTGCTTCCCCTGTACATCCTAGTGCCACCTCTTCCCCAGGTAAGTGAAACCCAGCTGTCCACATGATTTAAAGGAAATTGTGATTCATCAGACAAGGCCAGCTTCTTCCATTGCTCCATGGTCCAGTTCTGATGCTCATTGTAGACTCTTTCAATGTTGGACAACATGGGCACTCTGATTGGTCTGCAGCTAAACAGCAAGCTGTGATGCATTGGCTGTACTGACTCCTTTCTATCATAACCAGCATTCACTTTTGCAGCAGTTCACACTACAGGAGCTCTTCTGTAAGATCAAACCAGATCGGATGGTCTTTGCACCCCAATGAGCCTTGGGCACCCATGACTCCATGGCCACCGGTTCACCAGTTGGCCTTCCTTGAACCACTTAACCAATGCATACCAGGGACACATCACACAACTTGGACTTTTGGACATGCTCTGACCCAGTCATCTAGCCAGTATAATGTGGCCCTTATGAAAGTCCCTCAGATCCTTACTTTGGCCATTGTTCCTGCATCCAACCAATTATCTTCAAGACTTGACTGAAACCCGAAAAGTTTTCAACACTTCTAATTAAACTGTACTTTGACAACACACTGGACAACACACCTCTACTACCCTCCTCAACCTCGGTGTGACCATTGACAACAAACTGTCTTTCACTGCCCACATCACAACCCTGACTCGCTCCTGCAGATACCTCCTGTACAACATTAGGAGGATCCAACCATTTCT
>JAOVVG010000026.1:5087955-5098619 GCA_028566375.1 Leptodoras nelsoni
AAACTTAATACAGAAGGACTTGCATGACTGAAATCCATAATAGGCATCCGTATAACATCCAAAGGCATGCATAAATCTCATACATGTGATTATCTGTATGTTTGTCACAGGGAAAACAACACTGCTAGCTCTCAGGAAAACACTACCCATAGCCTCTTGTCCATGGTGGCTGCTCCGGCTTGCTCTCCTGCCATGCAGCCCTCTAGCGAAGCCAGTCTGCACCACAACAATGCCAATGGAGGCACATCTGGCCCTGGCACCACGATGCCCAGCCGGGTTGCACCTCACCAGCAGGGCAGCAGCCTGTCGCCACTGGGCAGCCCTCTCACAGCCACCCCTACCTCATTCATGTCTCCTCGGCCTCCCCGAGCCAGCCCAGGCCTGGCAAACAGCCCACGTGTCTCAGGCCATCCTTTCTCACCCCCCACACCTGGCATTCACTCTCCTGCTGGCACATTGACACGGCAGCAATCAGGTGGTGATGGCATCCCTTTTTCTCTCCCTTCCCCTCTGGCCAGGCAGACTCCCACGCCCAACAGCTCACCTGCACGCCTGCCTCCAGCTAAACCGCCTGAGCCGGGCCATAATGATGAACCCAGAAGTGCTAACCCCAAACTCAGCCAGCTTCTGGATGGCACGGGAGGCACCGCAGACCATGAGGCCTTACCTGCCTCCCAGAGTCGCTCGGTACCCTCTGGCCAGTGCCCAGCATCCCACAGCACACTGACAGAGCGCCACAAGATCTTGCACCGCTTGCTCCAGGACAACAGCCCTGCCGATGGCACTAACGAGCATGAGATCAAGAAGGAGCTGCCAGCGAGCAGTCCCAGACCCGGTCTGGTACTGCCATCTGCCATAGGAAACGCCAAGCAGCAGCAGGACCACCAGCTGCTTCGCTTCCTGCTTGACACAGATGAGAAGGACCTGGTGGACCTGCCCCCTGCAGTGCTAAGCCTGGAAACTGTGCGTGTCAAAGCTGAGAACAAACAAGGAGACGAAAGTGGGCCGTGTACTCCTCCTGCTCCAGCAGTCACGTGCTCATCCAAATCCAGTGATAAGCCCAGTCCGGTATGAACTGCCACACCTTTTTGTGCATGGGATGTGCTTGTCATTCAAAGGTGTTTTGAAGGCTGTTGTAATCCCAGAAAGGGCTACTGAAATGCACTTTCAGTATTTATTCAAATATAGTTATTGTGTTCTAAAAAAAATTACTTCCTCTTCCTTGGCCAACAATTATGGCCTTCCTGGCACTTAATGCATGTTAGTTAAGAACAAATTTTATAACATAACTCATATCTAAAGATGGATTATAGTTCCCACTATAGAAGACATATGTCTGAGCATGTATGCATAAAGTTCCTCAGATAGAATGCTAGAAAGTAGACTTCAGCCTGTAAGAGGTGTTACAGGTTGAGATGTATATAGGTTATATATATTCACTCTGTAGTTGGTATGTTCACTTGAACTTTACCCCACTCATGCTAAGAAACATGGCAGTGCACTCTCATGTTGGCTAACCTTTGCTCTCCCATTCCCCTTACCCTTTGTGTTTGTGTATGTCTGTGCATGTATATGTAGCAGTTTCCCAGTGCTGATCTGCATACGTTGAACCAGGTACTGCCCACCCTCAGGCCTGTGGGTGAAAAGTCAGTGGACGAGCCAGGGCTGCCTCAGCAGGGTGGTGACAGTGTTCCTATTGGATTGAGCGTGAAACATGAACCTCCAGGAACACCCAGCCGTGGTGAGGAGTCCTTATACTGCAACGCACAAACATCACCGTATATCATCAAACTGCACATACATATAATTATGCTGTATAAAATGTGTATGTCTTTGTGAAGTATTTCCTGTTGTTTATTCTGGGCCCAGTTAATGCTCTCTCTAATGTCTCTTTCTCATTTAAATGGTGCAACGTAGAAAACGCCAGAGGGAATATGTACACAATACTATAAATAGTGCAAATAGTGGGACAAATTTCCACTCAAACAGTCTGAGACACTATGAACAGTGATAGGAAATACATGTTTGGACAATATTGTTATTTTCTTACTTCTAGTGTGCTTCATATTTATTTGCATAATGCATTATGACATTGTACTTATAAATCTGAACAAAGAACTATATATTCATGAGCATAAACAAAGATCAATTGGTAAGGGAAAAGGTGCTTAGACAAAACATACATATTCACTAAAAGTACACTCAAGTGCCAGAAAAACTGGTATGCTTTGGAGCTTATGCAAAATACACAGCAACGCCACCTATGCACCTATGTCATTGGTTGCATCCGCCATTGCGTATATAAACTGATCTATCTATGGGATCATCTATGGGAGCTTCTAGAGCTGCCTCCGTCACGAGAATGGCGAGTTATCCCGATTTTGCGATTTTCAATGTGGTTTAATAGTTGGAGCTGGTGAGATGGGTCATAGCATATCAGATGTAGAAATGCAATGCTAGGGCCTCAACAAACATCAGTGTGAGGACTGTGAAACATTCCCTCCCAGATCCCGTAGGGGACCTACCAAGTATTAACAGCTATACCAGTTTTTCTGGTACTTCAGTGTATATTGAATAACAAAAAAGTGTCTGAATACTGTTTTTTTCTCACTGTTTTTTTGCATATGTGTATAATTAGAAACTGAAAATCAAAACTAGACATATTTAAGTACAGTAGGTGATTATAATTCTAGGTTTGTGTGAAACACTTTTCTTCCTGACTTGAACATGTTTTTTTTATGTATGCAGTGTTCCCCGATGGCTCTAGTCTCCGGAGTCAGTCTCCCTTTGACTTTCCCTCCACACCCACCCAGGCTCAGAATCAGGCTCCGGGTCTGGGTCCAGGTCAGGTACTGGGGCAGGCTGACCCCTTTCAGCTACCCAAGGAGAGCAGCAGCCCCTTCAGTGACCCCACAAGCATCACCATATTCAACACCAACACAGGTCTGGACTTCTGCCAGTTAAGATTTGTTGACCTGTTCTTTTTTTTAAGCACTGGCTGTTGTTTTGTTGTTTACTTCCTGGGTGGTGAGAATTACATTTTCAATGACTCCAGGTTTTTTTTTTTTTTAATTGATGCAGGTCTGGCTAAATTGGATGTCCCAGAGTCCCAGCAGTACCAGTCCATGTCCCTGGCTGAATCCATGGCATTTGATGGCACTCTGGGGAGCCATGCGCATGCCCCTCTTTCCTCACCTCAAGAGTGAGTGTCTGTGGGTGATAAACTAATAATATCCTCATTATGGATACTGCACCTGATAAAGCATAAAAGCCTCCAAACCCTGTGCATACACCTGAACATTTCTCATTCAGGCCAAGTGCTCATGTAAACAGCACATTACAGTATCCTATATCTGGATTACAGCTTTGATTGAATTTTACTTCATTGGCAGATTGTAAAATAGTGCTTCATATGCATTATCTGTGGAAAGAAATGTGATTATTTAGTGACTCCTGTTGCCTGGGAGAATTCACAATATTAGATTACTTAAGTGCATAGAACTGTGTTGGATGAATGAATTATTGCATAAGCCAGTTCTCAGATATTTTTTGTGCTGAAAATACTCTTCTTCTGCCTCATCCTATCTCAGGCAATGCGTTCCATGTCCCCTGGATGAGATGCTAGTCCCACCCACCACTCCGGAGGCTCGCAACGACGAGAAGGCGCTGCTCGATCAGCTCTTGTCTTTCCTGAGTGGCACAGATGAAAGTGAGCTTGTCGAGCTGGACCGGGCGCTGGGCATCGACAAGATTGTCCAGGTGAGCAATGCAGACTTTTTTTTTTTTTTCTCCTTCCAGTCCAAGCAGTTCACCTTCCTGACTGACTGATTGTCTTCTCTAGAGTGGCTGCCTGGATCAAATCACCCAGCATTTTACCCAATCTCAGCCATCCACCCCTGTGCCTAGCTACCCGTCCCAGTTCCCCACCTCTCCTTCACAGTTTCCGGCTGAGTTGAGCACGACGCAAGGCATGGGCTTCGGGGCGCCGCGCGTACCTTTCCCGAGCAACGTAGGTATGAACCCGATGCGGCCTGGAATGAACCGGGCGCCGGGGATGCCCACTCAAATGCGCCTGCCACCAAACCAGTTGAGGCTGCAGCTCCAGCAGCGTGTCCAGGGCCCACAGCAGGTAGTAACCTCAGCAGCACACCTTTTCTACCTCTTTTACTACTAATATTACTCCACATTTCAGTCATTTACTGAACCCACAGTTCATTATAGGTTTTCATGAAAGACCTATTTTTAAAAAAAATTTTACAAGGAAACGCCAGTTGTGGCATAATCACAGCTCTGTATGGTTATGATCTACCTTTAAATGTATTTCGGATTCACGTTTAAAAAGCCCAACTCGCGCATGCTGAACCTTTCCCCGGATACAGAGCTGCTCTGTTACAGATCAACAAAAGCCCTGTTGTTCGTTTATGTGCCAGCATGCTGTGGAACGATGCTTGCCTTTTGTCTGCTGATTAGCTGCTCTCGTTGATCAGTCGTTCACCTTCCGTCCCTCACTCTTTCAGCTACAGAACAGGTTAGCAGCCATGAGCCAGTTTCCACAGGGGGTACCTGTTGCAATGGGGGTAAGGCAAGGCATGCAGCAGCCCCAGATGCCTTCACAGGTTAGTGCAAGTCTAGGATGTAGTGAAACTGATGCTGTAGTATGCTTAATGTGTCAAAGGTGGAATAATTTTGTTTGTAACAAAGATTTATTATAGTCTATACCATTCCTGTTGAATCTGACAAATCAAAGATGTACTTCCATACTTTCATTCACGACCACCAGTGCATTATGCTAAATATTTATTTACTAAGAAAATGTAAATGTTTTACAAATCTTTACAATATTTTAATCTGTGATTATTTTTTTAATGAAGTTTATTGTATATTTCAGTATAGGAATGTTATTTCATTAATGTCATTTATCTGTAGCTGTAGTTAGTGTTTAAATAAATATTTTATTGCCTATAAAAAAAGAGTAATATTGTTTATTTGTCTATATTTACACCTCCACAGCCTCCACTCAACGCTCAGATGCTTGCCCAGAGGCAGAGGGAGCTCTACAGCTTCCAGCACCGCCAGAGGCAACTGCTGCAGCAGAAAGTCATGATGATGAGGCAAGGGATGAACCCAGGGCCCATGGGAGCCCAGCGTGTCCCCAAAGGCCCTCAGCAGCCACAGCCACAGCAACAGCAGCAGTTTGGCTACAATCCAGGCTACAACACTGTCCCTGGAAACACCCCTACCTCTCCCAGCCACTTCAATCCCATGGGGACACCGCTGGACCCAAAGCTGTCTGTCAGGCTGCCTGTGGCAAACCAAGGCATCATAGGAGGTATTCAGGGGCAGTTTGGAGGACCAGTGAGCTCTCCTGTTCAGCAGGGTCTCTTCCAGCAGTTTGGAGGTGCAGGTAGGTTGTAGTTGACCAAACGTGAGCAAGTTTAGAGTCATTCGGGTCTTTTTGAGTAATGCATTATTCAGCCTTTGTACTAGTACACATAGATAAATGTGATCGCAAGCTAACATGAGAACATTGTGGTGCAGCTGCCAGAAATCGGTCTTCTAAAGCCGTATTCCATTGAAATTATTCTTAAAGGTATGGTTCAACAAGGGGATCCGTCATTCCCCCCTGAACTCGGTCCCACCAGCCCCTTGCTGTCACCACAGAACCCCACCTCCCAAAGTCCTCTTCTTCAGCAGACCCAGCCCCCACCTGGTTATCAGTCACCTGACATGAAGAACTGGCAAGGTGGCGTGACTAACAGGTAAGACTAATGCACAAAGTTTAGCTTGGTCTACACAATCCTTTGTGGTCAAGGATCAGATGAATCATTTGAAGAAAAGTCCTAACAACTAACTATAGGGTCCTATGTGCTTTTTAATTACTTTAATTAATCACCTAAATACTGTGTGCTTTGTTGTGCAAAAACATGTTTTTCTGAGACAAAAGGTGAGGTGTTGTTTGTTTTGTTCCGGTAGTCTGTATAACCAAACTGGCCAGAGCAGCTCGCAGAATTTTAGCCAGCAGGGTGTGTACAACAACATGAGCATCACCGTCTCCATGGCCGGGGGCTCAGGAGCTGCGGGTTCACTACCTCCGATTGGACCACCAGTTGGCATTGGCAACAACAACCTTGGCAACGTCAGCTCTATGTGTAATGATCAGGTCAGCACTTCAGGACATGAGCAGGACTTTAGATCAGTCACTATGACGATATATTGTTAAACTTTAATACGAAAACTGTATTTGTATGTGTATTTATGCTCAGAAGTTTGAAATCGCATCCATCCAATTGTCTTTTTCGTGTCTTTCAAACCAGGTACAGCAGGTTCAAGTGTTTGCTGATGTCCAGTGCACGGTAAACCTAGTGGGGAGTGACTCTTACCTGAACCAGCCAGGGCAAGTAGGGCACCAGAAGCCCCAGAGCAGCACCAGCACTTCCCAGTCACAGCAGAAGAGCCTTTTACAGCAGCTCCTGACTGAGTGACCCCAACACACACCCACACACACACCTGTGTAGGCATCCCCGACAACATCAGAGTTTCTGTCCGTCACCCTTCGGTTTCTGTATGGGGAATACCTGCTGGGCTCGCGATCAGTGGGCCCAGTCTGATGGCATTTTGCAGCCTGTTAGACAGCTCAAGCAGTGCTCATTCCTGGTCACCTACTTTTCAAAGTCTGCTTCCTCAATAGGGGTCAAAACAAGTGAATACGAAGATCACGTTCCAGAAATTTGCCAAGTTCTGTAAAAGGACCTGCTGCTTTCTCGCCAGCTGACATCCCTAACTGGGCCATCGGGGCAGTGCTTCTTGGAGACTAGGCAGCTTGGAAACTGGGGCAGGCATATGCTACGGTTTTGCTGCAGCCATCCATGTGAGCCTCTGTCAACAGGACAACGCTTGGGAGTGTTAAGGTTCTCTCCGCACTGGACAGCTCAGTTTCAGCTGGATCTGTGACTGACAAGCTCTCCTTAGATGATGGGAGGAGAGCTTTGTTTTCTCTCTCTCTCTCTCTCTCTCTCTCTCTCTGTCTCTCTCTCTGTCTCTCTCCATCAATTTCCTGATGAGTTTAATTATTTACTTTCATCGCCTGTTTTGTCAGAACAAGCATTGCCAGGTTGGGAGAAACATCTCGCATCTGCTACAAGCTTTCCTGGGAGAACTCGTTTTTAAAAACGGCAGACACTTTAAGAATAAATAAATACATAAATAAACTAAACAAATAAACAAACGTCCTAAACGTCCCTCCACCCCCACCTCTCAGCAGCTGTGAATACGAGCCACTTAGGGTCGCATCAGCCTATCAGTGTTGTTTGCCATGTGTATTGTGCAGGTTGGTATTATTGTACAGCACAAAAGCGGACAAAGGTCAGGACAAGCTCACACTTTCTGATTTCGTTGGGTTTTTTTTTTTGTTGAGAAAACATTGTTGAATCACTCTACAACCGTCATTCGAATGCATTGACCTCATGGGTTTCGAACTGGCTCTCTTCTTTTATAGCTTTGAGAATATGTTTTTTTTTTTTCTTTTTTTCTGAAATCAAAAAATTGTATGTACTAAGTAACATAGCTGAATATTACCCGGGGAGGTGTCTAGCTCTCAAGTTTATCATGAAGGAAAGGGAAAGGAGCGGTCTTGCATATATATATATATATATATATATATATATAAAATTATTTTTTCTGATCGATATCGGTATGCTTTGTGTTTTCTGGCACCCCGGTATATATGTTACAATCCCCGAATTCTGTTGTATAGTACATGCTAACATAATGAAGCTTAAATTATCTAAACTGATTTTGATAATTCAGTGGAGTTTACTATTGCTTTGTGTTCATAGACAGTCTAGAAATCCCAAGTCGCTCGTTTCCGGCTCTGTAAGGACGAGGCGTCGTCTCTCGCACGCGATCGCGTCCTCCAGCTCTTTGACTGCTCATGTGACTACTGTTTGCCCAGTCAGACACTGTTCTTCATCAGCATTGTCCTCGCCTCATTTGCTCATTTGCTTCCTCCTCTTGTCCTCCTTGTCCTTTTTTTTTCACTTTATTATTTTATTATAATTTTTTTAAAGACTCCTCCTCATTACAGCGAAGCACATAGACAGCATTCTGTTTTGGACTTCATCAAGTGATCGCATGCAATAACGATCAATTATATGCAGAGCCAAGACTGTGTTGAGAGAAGAATCTGTATTCAGAAGACGAATTAGGCAGCGGTTAAAAGGGTTTAACAGATATGGATACAGATACGGATATAGATAATAGATATATAAAGATCTGTCTCGCCATGTACATACGTAAGCGGTATCTCACCCACAAATACCATGCATGACCATCTACTATCATCTACAGCTCCCAACTCTTCATCCTACACAACACTATGTTCTATGGGTTGTGTATCCCTCTGTATTTTTCAGTGGTGTGTTTTTGTGCGTGTGCTACGTATTCAAAGAATGGCTCTTTTTAATCTTTTTTTTTTTTTTCAATCCCACACCAAGATGAACCGCTTACTTCTTACAGCGTGCATGTTGGTGAAACAGCGAGGCCTTTCCTGAGCCACTTTTTGATATAAACGTACATACACATTACAAAGGAATTACGAAACATACAGGTTTACAGTACGCCAGACGTACCATCCCAGGGGGAAAACCGGATTGGCTTCGAGGGGTTTAAAACGTACCTGTTCAAGCGTGGTATTGCTTTCCGCTTCAGACAGGCATTCCTGTACGATGAAGTCTTTCGATGTTATGCGCCAGTTAATCAGGTACTTTATTATTATTTTAACCCTTTTAACAAAGCCCAGTTCAGACTATTTCTGAGATGCCAAATATTACCACATTAGAATGCAGTGCCTGGTCACAACAGCTTACTCTCGAATCATTCTGTAATAAATAAATGGCTCTTGGTCAGTTCCACTCCAAGGTACAATGGTTTCTCGTGTAAATAACAGACAAATGTGAATATGTATTCGTTCTGAGTCGACGTTATTGTAGTGCTCCAAGTTTGTGGTAATAACTACTTTCTTCCATTTTTTTTTTCTCTTCATTTTGGGATGTGTATGACTGTCTGAAAGTATCTATGTGTGGTTAATACTGTATATCAGATGTTTAAAAATGGAAACGTCCTGATTTTTGTTCCTATTTCCTTTTTTTTGTTGTTGTTGTTTTCCTTTTTTTTTCTTTTTTTTTAAAGCATACACCTGCATCTTTCCTTTGGGTGTTCAGATCTTTTATGTGAGAATGGTTTTAGCGACTGCTGAATGTGACTTTACTGAGAGAGAAGCAGCATGGTCTGGCTTTTGTACGGGTTTATTAAAACAAAAAAAAGGCCATATTATTTAATTTTTTTTCCGTCAAAGGTTTAAACAGCTCTGAGGAAGTGGAACCTTGGTTTGAGGTGAACGGTGTTCAGGTATTTCAGATTTCATTCGCCACGTCCGCCCAGCCCCACAAACCACACCCCCTTCCCTTCCCTTCCCTTCCACCCTTCCAAGGATTAATGACCAAAGCTTCGAGTATCAAGAAAAAAAACTTATATGCAAGGCTCATGCAATTGGATAGAATAAATGTAGCATCATTCATCTTCATTAGACGTAATTTATGCGTAATTTATCAGTAACACTACCACTTTTTTTTTTTTTTTTAGTTCTTTTTTTTAGTAGTTCTACACAAAGAATTTTTACTACCACACAACATAGAAATGTCTTTCGGGGATGACATGTAATCACCGTTTTCAAGAAGAGAAACGTACTACAGCTAGCTATGCACCTTAAATGAGACCCGATTCTCATTTCTCATTTCTTTTTTTTTTTATTGTTTTTTTTTTCACTCACATAAACAGCTGATTTATGGTTTGAAACAAAAAAAAAAAGAAGAAAAAAAAAATCCACACTGATGCAAGTATTCTTAAATCTTTGACTTTATTTAGCTAAATTCTTTATACCAAAATTGAGGTGCCTGTTGTATATATTTTCTGCGTAGACAGACTGCTCCTCTTGTTTGTGGATTTTTTCGTGTTGACAAAGATTTTCTTATATCGACCTTTGTAAGAAATGTTTGCTGTATTTTACATGGGTTTTTCTTTTTTTTTTCTTTTTTTAAAAAAAACAACTCAAAGACGTTCCAGGAATTTGCAAGGAATACAATCTAGTTTTGCACTTTACAATTCAATTCAAAGGAAAGAGGCCATTGTTATCTAAGGAAAAAAAATTATAAAAAAAAAACAAAAAACAAATAATAATAACCCAAGTTCAGACCTTTTGACGTTAGGAACTACGAATGTCCCCTGAATGTATTGGAATGCAGCGTCCGTTTGCGTTTTTGATGTCAAACTTGGAACTTTCTCAGGTTCTTCGGTGAGAACTTGGCAGTAGCCCCTCATCCTTCATCACTGAGCGAGCAGGGTAACCTCACTTTCCGCTGCGTTTACGTCTACTTCTCCTAATTGCTGCTGAGTCGAACGTTTTTTCAAACTATGCCAATGTTCTTCAGGTGCTCCACTTTTCCCTTTTCCTTCTCATGCGCTTACGTTCATACCTTTCACTGTTAAAGACATTCCTCCAACATCTCCGCTTTCGATCTCATCGTAAACCGAGACGCGATCCGGGCCTACGGTGTGCCGAGCCGCACTAACCTCTTCTTCTTCTTCTTCTTCTTCTTCTTCTTCTTCTT
>JAOVVG010000026.1:5099767-5112287 GCA_028566375.1 Leptodoras nelsoni
AATAATAATAATAATAATAATAACAAAAGGGTCATAATATAGTATATAATTAATTCAGTTATAATCATTATATAATTAATTTCTACCAATATGCAATATGTTTCATTTAGCTGTAATATTGCAAAATATATTCTCATGAATAATAATAATAATAATAATAATAATAATAATAATAATAACAAAAAGGGTCACCTACAAAGTCATAATATTTCAGTAATGGGACTGACAAATTTAAGTATAGAATTAATTTCTACCAGCAATATGTTACATTTAGGAGTATGGAGTATCTGGTGACAAGAATAAACAAAATAAAATAAAATAATGTATTAATAATTATAATAATAATAATAATAATAATAATAATAATAATAATAATAATAACAAAAGGGTCATAATATAGTATATAATTAATTCAGTTATAATCATTATATAATTCATTTCTACCAATATGCAATATGTTACATTTAGCTGTAATATTGCAAAATATATTCTTAAGTATGGAGTATCTGGTGACAAGAATAAAAATAAATAAATTAATAAATAAAAAAATATGTTGCAAAATATATTCTCATGAGTAATAATAATAATAATAAAAATAATAATAAAAAAAAGAATAATAAAATAACAAAAAGGGTCACCTACAAATATGTTACATTTAGGAGTATGGAGTATATGGTGACAGGAATAAAAATAAATAAATAAATAATTTTGCAAAATATATTCTCAAGAGTGACAATAATAATAATAATAATAATAATAATAATAATAATAATAATAATGATGATGTTCCTGTGTGTGTGTGTGTGAGTGAGTGTGTGTGAGTGTGAGTGTGACGTCACCGCCGGCTCTTGAATCTATAGAGCACCATTTATGGTATTTTTCACTTTAAACGCTTGCAGTCACAGAGCTCCAGCAGCCGCCGTCAGCGCTCAGCGTCTCGGTAAGTCGGGGGGAAGGGGTTACAGCACTCTGTCCTCCCCGACACTTCCAGCCGGACAGTGGGAGGACAGTGGGAGAGGGATGAGTGTGGAGAAGGTTACGGATCGGGTTTTGTTCCGTGTGAAGGTGTGTAGATCTACAGCCGGTGTGGATCAGGCTGGGTAGAGCAGCTGGTTAGATACACCGCGTGTCGGCTCGCATAGCGTCTATATAACTGTATAACGGATAGCAATAAGGCAGTATTTCTTTCTCATTCGCTGGTTGTTTCGTTTTGATTCGTTTTGGGGTTTTTTATTTGTTTAAACAAAACATTTGGTTGAAATCGGAGTAATTTCCGGGTTCGGGCTGAAGCAGGTTTCAGTGATCACGTGCACGTAAACCGGCTCCGCCATTCCTAACGCTTACTGCCAGTCGCTGTGGGCTGTAGTGGGTGTGGGCTGTAGTGGGTGTGGGCTGTGGGGTTTGATTTGATTTATTTCATTTGATTTTTGCTAGTTGTAAATATATCCTGCAATTCAAACTCAATGGCATGTAATGATATGTGTGACCGGCTGCAGGTTTGTGCTCTCGGGCGCCTCCCTGCATAAAGCCCTTTACACACACACACACACACCAGGGTAATGCATGGACTTCACCCAGATGTTAACATCTGCACCCTACCTCATCAAGACAGCAGTACATTTTCTTGCAAATGATGCCTTTAGGGCCACTCAGTCTGTAGCACTAACTCTGCTGAAATACGTTTTCTGTTCCAGTGAGGAAAAATGAATGTGGAGCACGAAATCTCACTGCTTGTGAATGAGATTCACAGACTTGGCAGCAAAAGTAAGTATATCCTCTTCCTCTGTGTGGACACCCAACCATCACATCCTAAATATGCAATGCAAGTTTGGCAAGTTTTGCAAGTCCTAGCAATGTGCTGCCACTCCCTCCTTCCCTCCCTCCCCCTCACTGTTCCTCCTTTCTTTTGTTTCTGATCATTCAGCAGAAACTCATTCACCATTCAACAAGACATTAAAAAAAATGGCTGTAAGTGGCATGTCATGTAAGAAAATGTCCAGTAGAATGATGTATAAAATATATAATATAAAAAGACTATATAAGCATGAATGATCTACACCAACCGAGGAGCACTATTCCAGTGTTCAGTGGCAAATGTATGTAAACTAACTTCCACCAGATGAGCTGGAAGTGATCCTCAAGATGAACAGCAGGCCTGTCTTAGGATACTGTTAGTAACAAGATCAGTTTGTTAGACAAGGGCTAAGACATTCAGAGCAGGAGTTCCCAAAGATTTTGGCAAAATGAGCTTAAATGAACATTTTCTGTGATGCCAAAACTTGAGCCTACATTTAAAAAAAAATTCCAGATAGTGAAGATTCTTTGCATGGACTCACAAGTGTAGTGAGAAATGTTGTGTTGAAGGAAAAGAATCCACTGGGGTGGTGTGATATAGCCCCGGTGTCTGGCTTTTGCTTGGCACATGATTTTGCATGCACATGCAGAAGCAAAAGCAACAGGCGTGGCATTGTTAACACACACACACACACACACACACACACACACACACAGTACCTTATGTACACATCAGAGCCAAAGCCTCCCTGTTCATCAGGTATCCATGTTGAACTGTATGATTAAATATTTTACCGCAGGATTATCACGTTAAACCCACTCACGACTTCAGATTCTCGTCATGAGCCGTGTCTCAAAATGAAAACTCTGACCCTGCATTCAAAAGTATTTGTGAACTTCGAAAATCTGATATGAACTGACCTTTTAGTAGGTTTGACATTTTCATGACAGGTTTTTAAAGTCCGAACAATAACCATAACGGGAAAACAGGGTAGTATTAGTACTCAGTAATCAAGAGTAGTACATTAATATATGATTTGGGACATAAGTGTTTAGTGAACAGAGAAATTAGTTCATTATTAGTTGATATTAGCACAAAGTCTAAGGAATATTCATTTGTAAAATAATCGACTGAAACAGAATAAGAGATTGGATAAGAGTTTTGTTTGTGACCCCATGTGAGGTGGTGACCCCAGTTTGGGAACGTCGTGGTTCACGGTTTTGAGCAGGACTTTAAGAACTTAGCAGGCAGTCGGTGTCCATCAAATCATGTCAGGATAACATGCCCTGACGTACTCTTCCTGGTAGGGGTACTGCAGTCGAAACCAGTTAAAGCCTACTCTTTATGCTGCACAGCAGCCAACAGCAGTCCAGTCTAAAGGCTGTTCCAAACGTGGCTGATTTTGGATTAAAGATGTAGCTTACGTTTGCACACAACAGTCATAAAGGTTTAGGATGACATCATTAGGAGGAATCTGGTTTGTTATAGACTTCATTTCGACTTCCTTTTGTAACTCAGAATCTAGACTCTGCCTCTGTTTGATCAGTCTCTCTTTCAAGCTTTTGAATCTAATTGAACGGAACGGGAATGCGTGGCACACCATTGTGCGCTATTTAAGGCACTGAGAAATCTGCACGGAAGCTATCAAGCTGGAAACGTTTTATTCATTATTATATCTCGGGAAGAATTTGTCAGTCGGAAATGACCTCGTTTTTAAAAAAATGATCAATTTAAAATATCATGGTGAATAGTTTTAAATGTGGCACTACAGTCTAACACAAACATGCCCCAGGCTGAGGTAAGCAGTGCACCAGTAACCATTTTAGCCAGGGCGAATCATGCAACATATAACAAAAACTTTAAGAAGTTAGGCGTAAGAACAGCCCTTTTTTACTTTTAGCTACATTTTCCTACCATACCACTAGCTCATAAAATCTCAGGAGCTGCTCTTCATATTTCATATGTTTTTTTTGTTATTTTTTTTTTTTATATTACAACACATGCTTATAATTAGAATGTAGTTTCAGAGCGAACTCTGAGAACCGAGAACTTCTGCATAGGCTTTGTCTTATGAAGGCATATTTTTGATAATGATAACGTGATAATTCCACAGTGATAATTCTAGGTAGGGTGTCCATCACTTCTTTGGAGAAAAAGCTGGAGTCCCAGTGAGGCCAGTCTTCCCTTTTAACAGGTGATTAGAATAGAAATGGAAAGTGTTCAGCATAGTACAGGGTGGACCATCTATATGGATACACCTATATGGGCCATCTATATGGATACACCATCGTGGGCTAGTTAAATGGCCACCAAGGTCTCCCGATCTGACCCTCTTAAACTTTTATTGGGAGACCTTGGTGGCCATTCAACTGGCCCATGACGGTGTATCCATATAGGTGTATCCATATAGATGGCCCATATAGGTGTATCCATATATGGTGATTCTGGTGAGCTCAGCTTTATATAATTCTATTCAATCCACAATAACCCCTCCTCCTGTTTCACAGATGCAGACGGTAAAATCAGCGTCAAGTTCGGTGTCCTGTTCAACGACGACAAGTGTGCCAACCTCTTCGAGGCGCTCGTCGGGACGCTGAAAGCAGCCAAGCGAAAGAATATCATCACGTATCAGGGCGAGCTCTTACTACAAGGAGTTCATGACAATGTTGATGTTATACTACTGCAGCACTGAACTGACCAACTGTCATTTAGTCTAGTGAGAACATTTCCCCTCAGAGACCTTAGTCCTCCAATGAGTAAGCAACCACACTCATGAATGTCTCTTCTTTGTATACTTTTATAAATGTGGTTTTGCTAAGGGGAACCAGTGCTTTTTGACCAAAACGTTTCGTTTTTTAAAATGACCAACGCCACTACCATATCGCCAACTAGCGTCCCTATAGTTACGCCCTTTAATCACATGACTGCGAAACAAAATGTATTATATATTATGGTTGCTTCATGTTTCCATTTTGTATAGAATTTTGTTAATGAGATTAAGCTTTTGGGAGACTTGATATCAAAATTTCAGTTTCTTTTCTGATACAGGATTCTGTAAAGAGTAGTTTTAAAAGACTTGCTTGTGCAATACTCTTACTGTGAATCTGGATATCAGGTTTATTTGTGCCAAATGATTAGTAGATTCTTTGTGTCTTGTATGTTATCTAGACATTTATGTCAATCAAATGTAAGATTTGAGAACTTTCTTTCTTGAGCCCAGATACTTTGGAAAATGCTTTGAAACAAGATTAAAGTGCACAGTTTTATACGTATTACCGTACTGATGACATCACAAGTATCTCAGGCATAAAATATTATTTTTGAGTGCTGGTGTAAATCATAATAAACTATTCCATTTGGTCAAGTGGCTTGTGTTTTGTCTTCTGTGGAAAATATGATAATTACTGCTGCATGCGCTGGTCTTCCATGCCTGGTGCTCTGCGGTGATAGAGTCTATGAAAGTAATCTTCACATCCCTGTAATATATACAGTTTGAAGAAATCACTAAATTCCATATGCAATACATAAACTCTACCACTGAAAATAGACCATATGTTTATTATGTAGGGGAATAAGTGCCATGTTTCATGGCTAGGTGTTTCAATAGCTAATTACAATCAGTGATGATGGAGGGAAAAAAAGTGATCCATAAACATTAAACAGAAGGTTAAGTCAAGGTTAGATCAGACTAATTACCTAGACAAGTAGTAAGATTCTGCCAAGAAGACAACTGTCTGATCGACTGGCCAGCATTTTCACCCCACATGAATCCCACTGGACAACATCAGATAACAGTTATATGACTCTGGATGCTGATTTTTTCAAACGCTGAACTATTGGTTAGAATTTTCATGCCATCTACCTGTTAATTCCAACAGTAAATAAGACAAATCTTTATCTGAGAATAGAAACCATTACAACACTGGTTAACAACCACGTTCATGAAACTATTGTTTTTGTTGTTATTTCACAGGAATACAGTCGTGTTGTGCACAGCATTCTCCGTTTTGCACTGCGTTGGACTGGTTCTACTCTTCAGATAGGAGCACCTTTCCACCTCAGCACCTTTCTCTTGTGGAGTCCATCAGGGCTCTATTCTCGGGTCTATTTTATTTACCATATATATCCCCCCCGGGAGGGTCCATTCTCAGGAAATGTGGTGCTTTGTTTCATTGTTATGCAGATGTCCAAATTTATAAATGTCGACATTTATTTGCTACTGAAACAAAAGGATAAACACTCTTTAAAAGTAGTATTGGACTTGTCTTGTGGGACTAAAACCCATGGAAGTCTGCTTTCGTCTAGGCTTGACTATTTCTCCTGTTATTGCGTCTTTGCTTACGTTGGCTGCCTGTATGTTTTAGGATCAATTTTAAGGTTTGTTTGTTCGCTTTTACAAGATGCTAAAAAGGTTAGTGCCAAACTATCTTTCTGACCTATTACAGCCTTACGTTCCATCGAGGTCATTTGGATCTGCAGATCAGCTTCTGCTGACTGTACCTAAATCTAGCCTGAATCATAGGGGTGACTTTTTCAATGGTAGCTCCAAAGCTCTGGCGTGAGTTGCCAGTGGTTGTTGGGCAGGCCCTTTTTACTTTTTTAAATCCCAGCTTAAAACATACCTCTGTGAGTTGGCCTTTGACTGAATTGTGTATCATTTGTGTAAACTGATCTGGGTCTGGCTAATTGGTCGTTATTATGATGATTATACAGCACTTTGGTCTCCATCTGTTTTTTAATGTGCTTTATAAATAAACTTGACATTGACATTTACTTGACGTTGTTTCTGTGCTACATAGTTTGTGCGTTCCTGCTCTGAGATCATAGTTTATGTTTGCTGTTTTGATTTGTTTGTTTATTTGTGGTTTTTCATCCAGATTAAAATAAAGTTGTACTTGCATCCACCTTTGCCTCTAGGCTATGACAGAATGTAAGACCTATATATGGAAGCAGCGGATTTCTTCAGCATACAAGAGGAACTGCCTGGTGTAGGAGCAATAGGGTAATGCCACATGAGAATGACTTGATACCTTGCACCTCATCAGGACATTTTTAAAAGTGGGGATCCTGACCAGGCTAGAGCCATCTACAACCCTCCCAGCCTCATAATGGACCCCACTCTGCCTCTTGGGTCTGCTGAAGATGTAGCTCCGCCTCCTTGTTTGCTGAAGATGTCGCCTGCCCCTTATCCAGAGTGACTTACATTTACTTTACCTGCCTCCTTGCTCTACTGAGGATGTCGTGGCAGTAAATTCATCTGTATCTGCACTGTCAGGATTCAAACTCCCAGTTTTCATGGAGCTTGCATTGTGCATTGCCACGCTGGAACAGGTTTGGGGCTCTTAGTTCCACTGAAGGGAAATTGTAATATTGTAGCAGACAAAGAAGACATTCTATACAATCATGTACTTACAACTTTATGGTAACTGTTTAGGGAATAAACACATATGGGTGTGATGGTCAGGGGTCCATGCTGCAGGACTGTGATGGTGCTCTGAGGTCAGTAGTGTCTTGGATTAGAAAAGCATTGCTTTACCAGTAGGTTTAAATGTCTTAGTAAGAGTCGAAAGGACACGTCTGTCTCATTTAATTCGGTTTCTTGTTATTAAGCCCTATAACCAAATTATGATTATATTATGTATGGAATGTGGGTATAATGTAAGCATATTTTACACAATATGCAAGTTAATACACAGGTCACTATATGCCACTATATGATAGTATATAATAAACTGCAGACTGTGAGATTATGATATATTTACTTGTGATCAGCCAAGGAATCATTAATCAGCCAAGTTCAATTTGAATGCATCATCACCAATAACCCAAAGGTGTGGGGTGCTTGAATATAAATACTAATAATTAGTTGATAAAAATGTATTTCTATTTATGTCCAGGACATCACATTTTATATATATTATATTATTTACCTTTTTCATACAGAAAATGTATTGCAAATGTCAACAATACAGGTGTCCAACATTTCTACATTTCTACAGTTTCTACAGGACTACTGATCAAAAGGTCATGAGTTCAAATCCTAGCACCACCAAGCCGCCACTGTTGGGCCCCTGAGCACGGCCCTTAACCCTCAACAGCTCAGCTGTATAAATGAGATAAAATGTAAATGTATAGAATAAAATAATGAATTATGGGTACAGAAATGTCTGATCTAAACTTATGATGCAATTCCAGAACACATCACAGATTTCATACTCAGTTACCATCAGGTAACGTGTAATGATGCTCACCTGTGTGTTATCCTTCCATTTTACATTTACATTTATGGCATTATTCAGAGTGACTTACATTTACCTCATTTATACAACTGAGCAGTTGAGGGTTAAGAGCTGTGCTCAAGGGCCCAACAGTGGCAGCTTGTTCATGGTGGAGCTTGTTCATTTCACATCACATGTGGTACATGGGGTGGAACGAAATAGTGATCTTAAGGTCCCAGTTTCACCCAAAGAGCAATACTAAATGACTAAAAGTTAAAAAAAAAATAATAATTACAAAAATAAATAAATAAATAAATATATATATATATATATAAAGAAAGAAAGAGAGAAATATTGGTATGTACAATATAATTATGGGATATAGAAGGTAAAAATAAAGAGTGGGAGGTAGGAAATTGAATAATTGAATAGATGAATAGATGCCACTTTATTCTGAACCCTCAACTGCCCAGTTGTATAAATGAGGTAAATGTAAGTCACTCTGGATAAGGGTGTCTGCCAAATGCCGTAAATGTAAAATGGAAGGATAACACACAGGTGAGCATCATTACACGTTCACGTTCATCATTACAACTGAGTATGAAATCTGTGTTGTGTTCTGGATATGGCAGTAGCAAAGTGTCCAAGTGTGGATTCAGTAAGCCAATATACCTTAACCACTGAGCCACCCCTGCCCCCTTTTAAAGCCTGGTTCCTCTCAAGGGTTCTTCATCAGGTCTTCTCATGGACTTTGTCCTTGCTCGGTCTCTAACATGGACAACTTCTACAGATGTAAATACAAATGGAATGGAATTGAATTACTGACATTATTCTGAGATGTGTTATAATTACCCAGGCTGATTAATGGAGTTTTAAGGGAATACCCCACACTCACCCAAAAGGCCCCGCCCCCTCAACCCCTCCCCCTCCCCCTCCCGCTCCGGGGCTCTACTGCTCGAGACGGAGGCGGGGGCTGCTGACGTCACTAGAGGAAACGCGCACTGTTTCGGAGCAGGAATCAAAACAAGACGCGGACACGCCCTCTTCTTCTTCTGCTTCATGGTGCACCTCGGCTGTCAAAATGGCAAAGACGACGTCGACGACGCTGACGGTCAGCGGTCCTTGATAGATCTGTCTGCGCGGGTGCACGCGACTGACAATGCCATCTGCCAGAGGAGCGCGTGCGGACGGTTAACGTTTAACGTGTGCGGCGGCGTCGTCGTTTCCGATCGAGAGAGCGCAACACCATTATGCCGAGCCAGAAGAGCAACAAGGGGAAGAGAAATAAGCGCACTAACAGTAGCGGAGACGAACAGGAAAATGGAGCCTCCGCGGCAGGAGGAGCAGCAGCAGCAGCAGCAGCAGGAGGAGCAGCAGCAGCAGGAGCCGCAGCCGCAGCAGCAGCAGCAGGAGGAGGAAACGCCGCGTTAGTAGGAGCTACAGCCGCTCCGCCGAGCGGTAAACGAGGTGCTTACGGTGCTTTTAAACCCATAAAAACACGCAGGGCGTCGGGTAGAGGTATGGAGGAGAAGCTAGCGCTCATTTCTCTTAGCTAAACCATCTCCACTCCCACTCCTACTCCAGTGCTTCTCCACTTGCACCAACTTGTAGACTGCTGCATTACTGAGCTGTTAGGCCAGAGTGCTCTGCTGCTGGAGACTTGTGCAGGCCTCGATGTGTACATGAATCAGCTGTTCATTTCTTACCCTCCCTACTGCAACAAAGTGGTGTTTCTCACCATCTCATCAGTGCCTCTTAATAAATAAGTCTTCTTTTGTTGCTTTTCTTCTTCCCTGTTAGATGCATGGGCCTACATTCCTACTTAATACATACAAATGTGTGTTGCATAATATTTTCTTTCGAGTGTCTGGGTTGTGTGGGTAGATCACCCACAGAGTGCAATAACACTGATTCACTGGCATTGCACTACAGCTGCTCTCTGCTCCATTGATAGATGCACATTAATGAAGGTCAGACACAGGAGACACTGCTCTTTATCTGGTTTTATGAGCTATTACTGGGCACTACATTTTGCAGCACGTAGCTTTAAACGTAGTTTGAATTGTATGAGCCATGGTGGTATAAAAAACATCTGCGATGAAACATTTCATTTGATTTAAATCTGGAGTACAAGACAGTCCAGTTTGCGTCTCTTATATAACTTGAACTTGTCAGTGTATAAGTGATATTAAATGTGTCAGTTACAGATAAATATTATTGCTGTTGTGTTTCCAGAGGCCCTGTGTGCGACACCACTGGTGTGCAGTTTGGGCCGCGCTGTCGACCTTGAGAAGGATGATTACCAGCGGGTGCTGTGCAACAGCGAGCACTGTCCATATGGTAACTGGATGCATCTACAGTGCTTCTACGAGTGGGAAAGCAGCATCCTGGTACAGTTCAACTGCATTGGCCGTGCCCGTAGCTGGAATGAGAAGCAGTGCCGGCAGAACATGTGGACCAAGAAGGGCTATGACCTGGCCTTTCGATTCTGCTCGTGTCGCTGTGGCCAGGGTCACTTAAAGAAAGATACTGACTGGTACCAGGTCAAGCGCATGCAGGACGAGCGCAAGAAGAAGGTGGTGAGTGAGAAAAGTAGTGGGAAAGCCAGCAGCGTTGTCTCGGGAGCGAGTGGAGGGGAGGTCTCAGAGGAACTGAAGAAAGGCAAAACCTCTAATAAACTGCCTCACCGTGGCTCCAATCAAGACCTTTCACGCCGCCAATCTGTGGATCGGCAGAACTCTCAAGAGAGGAGCCACACAGTCACCAGCATTGGGCTGAACCTGGGAGCTCGCTCGCCCACTGACTCACCCGGCCAGTCTCCTCCTTTAGGCTTCTCGTTCTTTACGCCTCAGTCCGTCGGTGGACCGCGCACTTCACGGCACCTGGGTGAGTTCCTTAAAAACGCAGTCCACATGGAGGGCAACCGGAAGCACTTGCTGGTGGGAAGCATGGCCGGCCGGGGAAGTCTTCAAGCGGATCACGGGGCGGGCAGTCTATGTCTTCCCCGTCTTGCTCACGGCGACGGCCCGGTGCAGTTCTTGAGGAGGCTGGATCTCTCCGAGCTGCTGGCGCACATCCCTCGGCATAAGCTCAACACCTACCATGTGCGCATGGAGGACGATGCCCAGGCTGGGCAGGGTGAGGACTTGAGAAAGTTTATTCTCTCTGCACTTAGTGCTAGCCACCGCAATGTGGTCCACTGCGCCCTGTGCCACCGCATGCTGCCCATCTTCGAGCAGTTTCCCCTGGTGGACGGGACGCTGTTTCTCAGCCCATCACGACATGACGAGATAGAGTATGATGTGCCATGCCACTTACAAGGCGAGTATCTCTTGTGTTTAGAGCTATACATATTCGATATACATGTAATGACTGACTGACAGCAAAATCATTAAAAAGGATAAGTCTGCGAAACTATGCAGAACAGTAAGAAGCGTTGAATAAACTTGAACGATGTGCAAACACTATTGCAAACTATTGAATTCCACATGAACCGGAGCTCAGAAATCAGAGCCAATCTCTCCCACTGTGCTTCAGGGTGGGACAATTCAGTTGAAGGCTATGAGCTCGTGATTACGAGCACATGATTAGAACACATTCATTTAAGTCAAAGAGAAAAAGAGACACATAAGTCAAAATCCATTCACATATTACACTCTGAAGCTTTTGAGATTCTTCTAGACGTTTGGTGGTGCAACGTTTTGTCTGCATGAAGTGTAATAAGGACCGAAGAGCATTAACGCGTCATGAGTGATGAGACGCACCTGATGAGACGATGCTAAGCTCCAGATATTTTCACTCAGAAGATAATAGTTATTTGCTGTTGCTGCAACATTGTGCCTTCGTCATTTCTATAGGGAGGCTGATGCACCTGTATGCTATCTGTGTGGACTGTCTGGAGGGGGTGCACAAAATTGTGTGTATAAAGTGCAAATCCCGATGGGACGGAAGCTGGCACCAGTTGGGTACTATGTATACCTATGACATTCTGGCTGCTTCACCTTGTTGTCAGGTATGTAATAGAACAGCCTGCATACATTTCAGTTAAGACACATGGTGTGTTGGGTCTATAGCCGTTCAGTAGCACCAGTAAGACACTCGCTGCTTATTGGACAGTCTGTAGTAGTAGGATATTGTTATTTGTGGAATCACTATTAATGCTCCTCTGTCATCCTGGGTGTCTATAATAACATATGAACAGACATGAACATGTTTCAAGTGGGTCTAGAGTAGAGAAGGTAGGACATTACACACCTACGGTAGTGAATCTTTTTAGGTACAGGGTCACCAGATTTCAGCTGGTACAGTACAGGCCAAAAGTTTGGACACACCTTCTCATTTAATGCATTTTCTTTATTTTCATGATTATTTACATTGTAGATTCTCACTGAAGGCATCAAAACTAGTTCATTCATAATATAATTCATATATTGACAGTTGTCCAATAGGGCTGTCGGCTGTGTAGTAACCTGACTTCTGCACAACACAACTGATGGTCCCAACCCCA
>JAOVVG010000026.1:5301655-5313287 GCA_028566375.1 Leptodoras nelsoni
ACACACCACCACCACATCAGTGTCACTGCAGTGCTGAGAATGATCCACCACCCAAATGATCTGTGCTGGTCCTGTGGGGGTCCTGACCATTAGAGAACAGTGTTTGTAGTTGGAGGTCATGGGGAACCCTGATTTTTTTCTTTCTTTCTTGTACGTACATTTTAATGAAAGAAAATTAAACTAGAACTAATATATGTAATATGGTTTTGAAAGGTTACAAAACAGGGAACAGTGTTTTTGTGCTAATGTAGAATGGCCTAATTACAATTACACAAATGTTCCATTTAGTAAATGCTCAGAAACATTATTTCATGTGTAAATATTGTTATGGGTTTTTATGTACCCAAAAAAACTTTTTTTTGTCATCTAGCTAGAAGTAATGGAAGGATGTTAGATTCACCAGTTACCAGGCTGATCCATGTGGGTCTGACGACGTGGCCAAGAGATTTAAAACACACCTCACTCAATCCAACTGACCAATCAGATACAGCCTTGAGGTCTAAAGCACTGCAGCACAATAAGACATATCTACTATCTGTATGATGTTAACATTGACGATTATTCTTTTTTTTTATTTTTATTATTTATAAAGTGAAGAACAAATGAGCATACCTACACATGTCCTAGTGTATAAACAAAAGCCTAGTTAGTACATTCATAAGAAGTTGCACAAAAACCAAAATAATGCTGATGAATTACTAAAAAAGTCAGACACTCATGATTTTCTTAGCACACCCTCAAAAACAACCCTCTCAACAGCCGTACAGTGATTTATTAGCCAATGTCATGTTGATTAGATGGCCTCTTGGAGGCCAGAGAGATCAAGTAATCATTACGACAGACTTCTTTTACAGAATTTACCCAGGAGGCATTGCAGTCTGAACAGCATAAAAAAAGAATAGCAATGAAGCTCTTACAAACATTTTTCAAATTGTCAGGAAGGCTTGAACAATCTGAGAATCTGAAAGGTGGTGTGCCATACCTTCCTGCAAGACACTCGTATGACATGGTGGAGACATGCTTCTGACAGTGTTTCACAACAGTACTGAAATCGCAGGCTAGCCTCCAGGTGTCTGCATTACAGCAAGTTGAATACAAGAACATCAACAGACAACAAAGACTGAAGGTGGAGTGAGCAACACGGCTGCAACGTGCTCGTTCCAAGTAGTGCACTTTGCTCATATGCAAACTAATAAATATCAGACGTATGCATCAGGTGACTACAAAATTTAGATCTAAAAAGAAATACTGTTACAAAATTGTCCTTTTGAGGTAAAATAAATCCCCCAAAAAACAAAATCCCAGACTTTAGGATGTCAGGAATCAACAAACAACATTCACTATAGTTGTGCTGTTTTAAAGGATTAAACAGTTCAGCCAGAGAACCCAAAAGTCTCTCGTTACATCATGATTGTTCAGAAATATTACAAAACATGTGCCATAGACTTCTCTGAACGTGTAAATATGGACCATAATCATGTGCAGCAGTACAGTTCACGCTAGAACGTTCTGAAATGGCTCAAACGGCTTTGTAGAAAACGTAACGTGCAAAGGCACGGGGTGTTTAAAACAAAAAAAGAGGAAATGAGCATCATATTTTATATTATAATTGTGCTGCAACTTCTTTAGTCGCTAAGTCACCTGCTAGCTGATCAACACTCTGAGAGCTGTGCACTTTACTTAATTACATCATTTACACTTTACATTTAGTACGTTATTACGCAAGACTACTTACTGGATGTGCAAATCATTAAAACTAACACGGTCCCCTCAGCTGCCATGACCACAACATAATCATTTTTAACTCCTTCATAGTGACCGCGCACTGATTTGTGCTTTAATTGCTTGTTTTTTGGGGGGAATTTAATATATTTTTAAATGTAACCCAATGCATGGTCAAAAATATGGAAAATGGAAACATGGGGGGCAAAAAATGATCACTTAAGCATTACAGAGGGATGTGGAAAACAAACCAACTAACTTAACATTCTAATTCATTAATTAACTGGCTACTTTTTTGCCAGCTTCAGACTGTGCATAAGCATCGGGATGAATAACAGTTCATGGAACTTTGTTAAGAGGGTTGCCAGGTTTAACCAAAATTCCCTTCTTACTCAACTACTCAACCCACAGACTGGAAACTTTTCCTAAACGGTTTTGGGGGAAAAGTTAACAGTAGCATTTGACATTTGATTTGTAATCTATATCTGCAATACGCAAACATTCTACATACAATCTGGCAACCCAGCTCACAGAATAAATATCATTCTACAGGATGAATAGTCATTGTATGTCATGCACTATGCATTTTTTTGCTCCAATAGCCAGACCTAAACGCAGACTTTACTGAGCTTCAAAATAAAACATTTCTGTAGAAACAAGAGAAACGGTTTCATTGATAGAGGCCATGAAGTCTGAAGCTGCACATCCCTGTCACTCGTGTTTTTTGGCTTTTTGGTCCTTATTAAATGATCATTCATCATCATCATGGAAAATCATAGTTATAATGAATGAAAGAGACAGAGACTTTCCAGAAATTTCCACAGGACTAAAGCTATATAATTCAAATGACCATAAAAAACATAAATAAATAAATAAATAAGAATAAAGTTGCTCTAATTTGTGAACTAAAAATGCAGCATTTTCAAGGTCCCAAAAAAAACCTAACAAAAAGCCACCCTTTCTGGTATAGACCATGCCCACTTCTGTTTTAAAGGTGCAGCGTGCAGAATTTACTGACATCTGACAGTGACGTTCTTTCAGCAGTGACTGTAACAGGACAGGACAGATTTTGTATGATCGATCATATTAGAGCATAATGTCGACTGCAGCTTTATTCATTTTTCCATCTGTATCTGCCACTGGCTTGATCATTAGGGATAACAGTTAGGGACAAAACCTACAAGCCATGTCCTAATTTCTTGTCTTTGTAAAGCTGTTTAGAGACAATGTCCATTGTTAAAAGCGTTTTAGAAATAAAGTTGAATTGAATGGTATTTTTAACATTTTCTGACAATTCCTGTCTTTTGCTCTGTGATTGGTTAGGGGTATCTAGGGTGTTCTGCGAATACCAATTGCAACACAGAAGGCGGGATTTGTCTGAATGCGGACAGAGAAACATGAGTCTTGTGGTTTTCACACTACATGACTAATCAGCTCTAGCGAGTCACGAACACGATCATATTACTTGTTCTGTCTGGCCTCCAAACTCAAGAATAAACTCACGTTTATTCACGAAAACACGTGAGACGTGACAAGAGCAATGACACTACACCACGCATAAGAGGGTTTTGGACATCAGCAAGAAATCTAAGTTGTTTGTGTGCTGATATTTAAAAAAACTAAATAAAATTGAAACCCTTGTCCATTGTCACTCCCAAAGCAGCTAAGTATTTCAGAAAATCCTCTCTGCTCAGGAGGTTGTGCTGCTTGTTGGGAAGGTACACCAACAAAAAATAAAACACAGATTAGGCTTTGTGGCCCAAAAGTTTGTGGACACCTGACAAGCCATTACAAGCCAGTCATGTTGATATTTATACAACTCCTCTCCTGGGTTTCCCCTCACTCTGTATCTTGTGTTCTGATTGGCTGTAGCTCGACACTGCCCTCACTGCCAGTCATAACCTGCTCACGACATGTCTCACACTACAGGATTTGGACGCACCAATTTTTAGCATGCTAGATCTTTTTTTGAGCAATTGGTGAGCCTCTAGGATCGTGTCTTTGAACAATTCACACATTGCGATCAAGAGCTGGTTCTCGAGGGCCAAGCAAATGCTGATTTGCCTCTGATATGAGCCATGTTTTAAAGTGATGAACCATCAACCAACAAATTACATGTAGTTCGGTAGGCTGAATGATCTGACCAGCAGGAAACTGTGTCATTTTGAAACCATCATGTGGGAAAGTCCTCACCAACGTGAAATGCGAGGTCCGTTCTGAGCTACTGACATGACGGCTTCTGCAGAAGAGAACCCGGCTGGATATGAAGGGCTCATTCTAAGCTGACTAAAACATAGATACAGCTTATTACACACTAATAAAAAATACTTTGCAATACTGTATTTCATTTTGGCCAACAGATCCCCCTAAAGCCTACACACTGCACCTTTAAATACAAATACAAACACAGATATGAATATTCTGAGCACTAAACAGATACAAATACAGACAATGGTGTTAAAGCTTACTGAGCACTTTTAACAATGCCATAAGGAACACAGCACGAAAAATTCAAGTAAGCTCATTCAGGTTTGTAAGGATGGTGTGGAGAGCACTGGTCTCTGGTTTCAGTGGGCTCACAGTGTGGTCTCACGTGATAAATCCAGCTTTACGCCATTGGATACTTTGTCCACAGAACACTCAACAGGAACCTTAAAAAAGCAGAAGGCATTGTTTAGCATTGCTTTGTTAAAATGTCACACAACAAGGTTTAAGGCAGAGGTATCTTATATATGGGGAAGGAATTACAAGCAGGTGCATGGAAAATACCAAAAATGAATGTTAAAATGTCTTTATTATTAGATCTGCCAATCTTTATGCTAATAGAATCTAATCTAATAGAACTGTTTTTATTTCCCACATAAACACAGCATATGGGGCACTGCCCTCAAAAGTGATTCTTATACTATACACATAAATACAATACAAAATACTAATCACTTTTAAGGCTCTCCTGCTTTTTAATCAACTATGGTCAATCTTTCATGCAAGAGATATACATCCTTCCAAGAGAAGATCATGAGAAAAGACAAGAAAAAGTGAAAGTCATTTTTGTCACTTGTGCTTGCACTTGAAACTGGACTTGAAATTGGACCTCCGCATTTAACCCATCCGTGCAGTGAGACGCACACTAGGGGGCAGTGAACACACCTGCCTGGAGCGGTGGGCAGCCCTAGCCACAGCGCCCGGGGAGCAAATGGGGGTTAGGTGCCTTGCTCAAGGGCACTTCAGCCAAGTCCTGTCAGGCACGGGAATCAAACCCGGGACCTTCCGGTCACGGGGCAGACACCCTAACCACCAGACCATGACTGCCCCCAAGCAAACAGACAAACATCAAGCCAAACTTAAAATCAGGAGGAAGATAAGCTGATACATACCGCCTGACATTTGATATTGCCCATATTGACGTCATGTCTCTTCAGCTCCGACTTTATCAATGCTGAAATAAAAATAATAATAAATAAGGCTGACACACCTTGTCTTTATCCCAATATGTTAGCATGTATACAGCTGTGGTCAGAAATGTATAACATTCATGGACAGGAATTCCATGCCAGTATCAGGCGTTCAATAAATTCTTCAAACTGTTCAGTTTCTGGGACAGAATGCACATACAGCCTATATCCTTATTAGAAAAACAAGAATTTGGTGCACATAATTACCATTTTGGGGGTTTTCCGAACTAAACAGAGGGTCAAAATTATAAATTATACAAGTTAGATTATTAAGTCAGTGGTGTTGAAAGTTCCAAAACATGTTTTATCTAGCCAAGGCCAAGGCCTCTTAACTTCCTGTTAGTGACCATAATTGGCTGCAGCTGGCAGCTTCTCTGTGCCTACATAAACAGGGTTTGTTTGATAGTAGAACACAGTACAATGGGAGCTCCCATGAGCTCAGTGCAGATCTGAGAAAGATGATCATAGATTTAGGAATGTCTCTCTGAGCCATTTCTAAACAACTACAGATTACCAAGTTATTGTGAGGTGGAGCCACTTTGCCAAAATCTGTAAAAAGACCTAAACTGCCACCCTCAGCTGAGAGGAGATTGGTTTGGATGGTCAAGAACAACCCGAGAATCACCATGGCACAGACCTACCATGAAACAGAAGCTGCTGGAACACCAGTGTCAGTGTCTACAGCCAAGCAAGATTTACATTGCCATGGACTGAGAGGCTGCTGTTCAAGTAAGAAGCCCCTGCTCCAAAATAAACACCTTCACTCTCGACTACAGTTTGCAGCTGACCACATGGCCTTCTAAAGGAAGGTTTTATGGTCAGATCAGACAGATTTTTAGTTGTTTGGCCACAATGACCAGAGGTACATTTGGAGGAGTTCAACCACAAGTACTGTACCAACTGTTAAGCATGGTGGTCGTGGCCCCATGCTTTTACTGCCAGTGGAACTGGTACCTTGAAGAAAGTGTGGAATAATGAAGAAGGAAGACTACCTCAGAATTCTTCAACATAACCTCAAACCATCAGCTCAACAGTCACAACTTGGACACAATCAGGTGTTCCAACAGGACAATGACCCCAAACACACATCACAGCTGGTTGTGGAATGGATAAAGCAGACTAATATTAAGCTTTTGGAATGGCCTTCCCAAAGTTTTGATCAAAAATATGTGGACTGTGCTTAAAAGTCAGGTCTGTGCCAGGAAACCAACAAATGTATCTGAACTCTACCAATTCTGTCAAAAAAAGTGATATCAGATATCCAACCAGAATTCTGCCAGAAGCTTACTGACAGCTACTACAAGCACCTGGTCAGGGTACAACTTACTAACAGACTAACAGACTGATATTTAACCAAATATCAGGTGTGATGTATGTATAATTTTATACTTTTCACTGAGTTGATTTTAGAACCCCCTCCAGAAGGTTTACACTTGTTCACCAAATTCTTGCTGTGTTTCCTGTTAAAGTTGTATGTTGTACACTCATTCTTCAGCAGAAAAAGAACAGATCAAAGAAATCACTGAAAGCCCAATGTTGCCATGACATTCATGTCTACGATGAGTGGACGTAAACTTCAGACTGCAACTGTAATAAACAAATGCTCGGAAAAACTCTGAAGAGTAACCTGTTAAAATGATGCCGATGAATATCCAGGCACACAGGAAGAGGTTTCCGGCCAGCGGGTTATAGTCTGTGGTGAGCTTCCCTTGAATCAGTGTGAAAATGATTCCAAACAACTGCATTTGATGAAGACACACACACACACACACACACACACAGATGAAGGCATAAACCAGCACCAGCAGACAAAGCACACCTGCATTTGCAGAAAGACAAAGAAAAGTTGTCCGACGTGTTTCCTTCACTATTATTTTAACCAAATGAAGGCAAATGACGGCTGTGGAGCAGAGACGCGGCCATTGCTCGTCTGGACGTGTAGGAAAATGTGCCCAGCACCACGGCTATTGTGTGACAATAAAGTGAAGGCGTGTGAGGAACCAAAGCTGACTGGTTATTCAAATAAGATTATTAAAAGAGTGATTGCTTTACCTGAGCGAATGCATTAAGAAGACCGGATGAAGTACCTTCGGACTCCGGGTAGGTGATTTCAACAGCAAATTCGAAACCAATGGGCAGGTATCCGGTCATAAAAAACCTTTTAAACACAATGGAAGACATGTGGCTCTACAAATCTATATTACATTGATATTATGTAATAAACAATAAAAGAGGATTAGGGTAGTGTGAAAATTCAAGAGACGTCATGAGCAGAGCTATAAAGGGGGCGGGGCGGGCATATGATGAGGAGTGCCTATGAACCCACAAGACAACCCAATCAGAATCAACTCGGTTTGTGATCTTCCCAACATACCCGAGTATTCCTCCGGTGAAGAAGACCACGAGTAGATGGTCCAGCGTGAACGTGAACACCAGCATGCCGAGGAAGGATAGGACGTACACGATCAGCGTCGTCATCCTGTGTGGGCAGAGAAATCTTTATCGACACTCATCAACCTTTTATGAAAATCATATCCTCACCAAATGATAATATTAAAAAGCCTACGAACGAGATCTCGCGTTCCGAATCTAAATGATTACTGTTTTGTAGCCGAGGTGCTGACACGTTGTTTTATTGATCACATGCTACTTTCTGTAAGACGGAGTCTAGTCTTCGTGATGATTATTTAATCTTCACGCTGTCATAAGCAGATTCAGCTGATCTCTTTATGCAAACTCCCTCCCAGGATTAATTTGCATGACTGACGTGATTTGTAGTGCTTTGTTTAACCCAAATAAATTATGACTAATTAGAGTCAATGACTGAATAAACATTCCAACTAAAGAAATGAACAGTGATCATGTTCATCATCTCCTCACTATCTCCTCACTATCTCCTCACTATCACAACCTATCTAAAGGTCATGGAGATCTAGAGGCCACGTCGTCTTTGGGTAAAGGCATGTGTGCTACCTGGGATGCTGTTTAAATTGATTATCAAATAATCTCAAATAAATAAAGTAACCTACATAACATACAGTAACATACAGTAACATACAGCCCTAACCACGAAAAGCAATTTTCCTTTCTTCCCTGAGCCTTCATTTTTTCACCTCATCACCCTATTACATTCTACATTCTACAACTACAGTTAAGTCATGTTAAGTCTTCTGAAATATTACACTCAGCGAACAATTAAACAATGATTAGAGCAGTGGTACTTAAAGCCAACGAGGGCTAATCCTCTTAACCGCTCAGCCGTGCAAGAACTCTGCTTCTCTTCTTATCCAAGGGTTGACATACTTGTAGGTTTTCGTATGATCCAGCCACAGCCCGCAAAGGATGGAGCCGACCATTCCAGCCACGACCAGGGTGAGGCCGATTCTGCCTGCGTTCAGCTCCTCTCCCTGTGAGAAATCAGGTTAATGTGGTCTGCAGTACACTGTAACAAGCCAAAACCCGACGTTCTAATCAGGACAAGGCTTCGTAACACTGAAATCCCAAACCATAATGTAAATCGATCATCCGTAAAGGACCATCACGGCTCGGTGTTTTTACTCGGAGCATAACTGCATGAAATCACGAAAAGAATGTTTTGTTTTACAAATCCAGTGCATGACAAACCTCCTTCCATCTGTAATAAAACAAACCTTCAGGGTTAACTGAATTTTCCTGCCGGAAATCAAGTGATTATATGAAGAGAGCAGCATGTCAAGGGCAAACATTAGTTTTAATACGAGGTCTGTCCGAGAAGTAATGAGAACGACCCCTCAGGGTGGATGTGGAAGGACTGGAATGTGGAATGTAGAATGCCAAAAATTGTGGAATGTGGAATGCCAAAAATTGCGTGTGAGACTTGGTGTGTTGTCACGATGGAGGATCCATGAAGAGGCAATGTGGAAAACCCTCTTCCTCAAACACTCCAATACTCCAATGTAAAATGTTCCTTTTACCATTTGACCTTCTGGTCCGAATTCTTTATGGACGATCCCTTGAGAATCAAAAAAGACGATGAACAGTGACATGCTCAGGTGATGTCATGTGTCATTCAGCACTTTGTCTTTTTGTCTCAGGATCGTACTGGAACCCCCACAATTCATCTCCTGTTCAGGAAATTGGACTCTCTTGTTAAACGATCCAAACTCGCTTGCACTGTTCCAGTGATGAGGCACAAAATCAAACAGAGTGGACAGGGATATTCCTGACGCTGTGGGATGTTTCCCTTGTTTTTTTTTATTTACTTGATTACATCCATTTTAGTTGATCCAAATCAACAGGATCATGATGGCTTGTGTATTGTAATGCCAGAACGCTGACACATAAACCTGTTAATCTGAGAATATGATTATGAAAATGATGTCTGAAGAAGCTCCAAGTAGACGTCCTCATATCTTATTGTGGTCTATCATATAGTGTACCCAAAGATGCTGTATTTAAGCTGTGTCTTTACAGACACATCAGAGATATCAAACATTCTGATTGCCCATCAGAACATTATTGCAGATCGCATCCTTTTGTATGTTTCACTTGTTGTGCGCAGTACACTTCTACAGTCTGGTGTCCTGCTTCTTGATTCTGACTTCTTGAAGATTTACAACACCGCCGACAAGCGTAGCTCTTCGTCTTACTAATTCATAAGCACCAAAGACCCTTAAAACATACTTCAAAGTAGGAAGGGAGTATACAGGAAAGGAAAAAAACGATACCAGCCATCGGACTGACACACTTTTAAATCCAACAAACGTACAACCACTCCTACAAGACTTTCATACAGACGACAGGAAAACACAACTCCTCCATCACATAGTGACTGAGTCATGAACATTAGGACATTTCAGCAAAACAGTAAGATGAAGAAGAAGAAGAAGAAAAACCTTACCGGATGATGAGCGATGATCATTTGGTTGAGGAGTGTGGACACTGAATAGAAGGAGCCGGTCATGATGCCTGAAATACATTCACCGCTTCCATTCAGCAAACTGATTAATAATTTAAAAACGCTTTCATACGATACAGAATCACCAGCGATGATAAAGACAAAAGCCTGCTGCACCACTCGAGTCAAACATGCATGTATGCATGGGATGCTGTAACATTATACAATGCTAGGAAAATAAAGTTATCCTCTTACACAGTTACACTATAGTGTTACAGACAAGAAAATCACAATCAGATTCAGATTTTAGACTTTACGTCTGAGTGGACTACTTTTTGGCACTGAATGACTGTGTGTTATATATACAGTATATATCAATATTCTACTGATCAGTGCTCCTCTCAGGAAGGGCAGTGACTTGTCTTTAGCTTTTGTAAAAAAAAAAATTATAAACTGTGTATTGTTCAGAACTTCATGATGCAGGTGAGGGACTGAAAGCTCAACAAATCTCACCGTAGCTCAGCAGGAGCAGGATGAACGGCTTGTTCATGAATAGATTAATGATGGACTGTTTGTAGGAATAATCTTCCGCCAGGCCAGTGGGCAACACCGCCTGAGCTTGACTTGGGGGTAAAGCGGGTCTGTCTTGAATGACTGAGAGAGAGAGAAAGAGAAAGAGAGAAAGAGAGAGAGAGAGAGAGAGAGAGAGAGAGAGAGAGAGAGAAGGTAGAGTTAGAGAGAAAGAGAGAGGTAGATACAGAGATAGCAAGAGAGACAGAGAGACAGAGAGAAAGAGAGACAGAGATAGAGAAAGGTAGACAGAGGTAGAGACAGAGAAAGACACGGGTAGAAACAGAGATAGAGACAGAGAGAGAGACAGACAGACAGACAGAGGGAGACAGAGACAGACAGACAGAGAGAGACAGAGAGAGACAGACAGACAGACAGAGACAGACAGAGAGAGAGAGAGAGAGAGAGAGAGAGAGAGAGAGAGACAGAGAGAGAGACACAGACAGAGACACACAGAGACAGAGAGGTAGAGACAGAGAGACAGAGAGAGGTAAAGAGAGAGACAGAGAGGGAGAGACAGAGAGAGGTAAAGAGAGAGGTAGAGCAGAGAGAGACAGAGAGAGGTAGAGCAGAGAGAGACAGAGAGAGGTAGAGCAGAGAGAGACAGAGAGAGGTAGAGCAGAGAGACAGAGAGAGAGAGACAGAGACAGACATCAAGTTTTATCAAGAACATCAGACTTATGAAACTCTTCATTAGCTCATTATTCATGACAGAAAAACCCTAAACTAGGGATTTGGCTGAATGGATTAAAACACTTACCAATGACTGTTAAAATGAAGAGCAAGGATGAGATGGCAGCTGTCCCATAGAACATTAAACTGATATTGTGGCCCATCAGTTCTTTATCATCTGGTGTGTTAGGGACCAGGACAGGTGGGAGCAGAAACCCTATGGCTACACCCAGCTGTGAGAGAGAAAGAGAGAGAGGGAGAGGGGGAGAGAGAGGGAGAGGGGGGGGGGGGCGAGAGAGGGAGGGGGGTGAGAGAAAGAAAGAGAGAGAAAGAGAGA
>JAOVVG010000026.1:6111655-6124362 GCA_028566375.1 Leptodoras nelsoni
AGGCCCTACACCATACTAATAAATTATTGTGGTCTAAAATGACAGGTGTTTCAGTTTCATTGTCTAACCCCTGTAATACTACTACTACTACTACTACTACTACTAATAATAATAATAATAATAACAACAACAACAATAATAATAATAATAATAATAATAATAAGCATATGCATCAATTTTCATTCTCAATTCAAAACAATTTTGTTAGAAAACAGAATGCCTGAACAAATGTTTTAACACATACATTATTCATATGCATGTCACCTGTCAAAATATGTTTTAACTAGACTAATATATCTGTCATTGGACAACGCAATGATGACAAAATTGAATAAACATACAGCATATTGCTTGTTATAAACTGCATATGGCATCTGCCATCACATTTATAACATTCCTATGGCACAAGGTTGAGGTTACCATGACTATAACTGGCAGGGTATAGTAGCTTTTCAAGCAGCTGTACAAACCAGAAGCTTTTTTCAAGTTTCAATTTTCTCCAACACACATATTGCATGAATCATATTTTTGGAATTTGTCAAAAAAAGATATATATACATCCTCATAAATCTTACATAAATTAATGAAAAACGCTTTAGTTGTACTTGCTGACTAATGCAGATAATGCTGTGATTTATGAGTCTCTTCCCTCTAGCTGAGGCTGTAGGGAAGCTGGGTTTGTAATAGCAAAGAAAGAGACAGCCAGCAACAGGCTTGTCAATAAAGTAATAATTAGTATTAGATTGGGTTTGTGCACCTCAGCCCACCAAAACACTTCAAATTGTAGAGGCTACTGGGCTTCTGATTGAATATTTGTATGTGACACATGGTACTGATTGGCTCACCCAGTCTTAGTAATGCAATGGCAGAGGCCCTGAGAGAAGAAAATGGAAAATTCCACTGACATGTTCCACAAACATGTTGTAAGGTACCAGCAAATCAGTGAGTTTGAGTGTAATGTGGGTTTATTATCAATATTAAAGCATGAACACTACAAACAAAAATTAAAAATAAAACTAAACTTAATTATATTTATAATTATATATATTATAATTGCTGTGCAAATCTTAAAACTTGGTGGCTCGTCTCTTAAAGAACTGATCAACTAATGAGCTGACTGAGTGATTCTCAATGAATTGTTAATCACATTAGGTCAAAAAAACAAAAAAACAAATATGATACTGATAGGCTACCAACAGTAAGTGTCCATCTCCCTCTACTGACCAGTCATCACTTGTCTAGATGATGAGGATTAAATCTGGATATGGATTCTCACTCAAGCCATTCCAGAGAGACTCATTTTAACTTGCTTTACAAGTGTTAATTATCTAGTCTCTCCAATAAAACATCTCACAATAAGGGACATATTTAAAAATGTTAATGAGATCATGAACAGCACTTTAAAAAAATGGGAGATTTTATATTGGAATATTTACACATAATACAGATTGCAACCTTAATTTGTGGTTAACAAGTGAAGTGAAAGCCTAACTAATGAAATCATGCATTCTGCTCCACTAGGAAGCAACAATGCCCATGGAAACAGGCCAACCAATATTGTGAAGCCCTGCATGCCACCTGCATGCCACTTAACTGCCAAAATGGATCCAGAGCTTGACAATCTGCAAATCAAGGAGATATTTTCCAACTCACTACAGACCAGTTTATACAAACAACAGACTTTCCTGAAAAAAAACATATATGGGAAAATTCATAATGTTCTTGTTTTGCATATCATCCATGTTGGATGTGATAGACTTGTGGAAGGCACATCAGTACTGTTGAGCCTTAGGGAAATGATAAAAAAGTGCAAGAGTCTAGCAAAGACCAGAAAAAGCTAAAGATAATGGGGAACAGGAGAAATTAAAGAGAAAAAAATAGAGCAGCTAAAATCTCAATTTAATGAACTTGGTAAAAAAAAGGATAGCCTTACTAAAATGTGCTACCTATGAAAGAAAAGAAAAACAACAATATAATTCTCAATGCATAAAAATACCACTTTATTGTTCCACGGAATGTCAGTTTTCTCACATTCACAGTTATTCACCTTTTATAAACATGCACCCTGAGCAACATTCATGCAAGGCTATGATTAACCTGAAAATCTAAACTCTCAATTTAATGAACTTGGTAAAAAAAAAAAAAGGATAGCCTTATTTATCCAGTTTACCAAATTAAGAACAGCCCTAGTAAAGGCTATCCTGGATCAGAAATAGTGGACACAGCCATTGTATCTGGCCTGCAGGTTCATAGGTACCTGGAGGAGTCTCAGTGTAACAGTGATCTGTCTTTGCCTACACTTAGTAGGATCCTTCTTCCACACTATTGACAGGAGTGCAACTGATCTATCAGGAAGCTGAATCTTCTATTAGTATGACCCCACATTAGTGCAGAGCATGTTCATGCACACTGTACTTACAGGCCTACAAACTGACCTCATCAAAACTGACTTCCAGTCTTACCTGTTGCAACCAGCTACTACAAATGAGTTGCTTTTGGAGAAGCTCAATATGGCATGTGTTTATGAGAAAGAGAGACAAGATTAGAGGCAGTCACCCACCATCCATGCTCTTCATTCTACCTCAGCAACAAACTATCACCACACTACCTCCAGACATGCCGTCAGACCTAAAGAAAATCAAAGTAGACAAAGCACTGTTGAAAGATCTCACAAATCAGGTATCACAAATCAGAGAGTCCATTCATGAGATAGAAGCTGCTAAACAACTGTATTGCCCTCCTAGTAAAGAGACAGACTACTGGGGAACCCCACCACTCAGCTTATGTTCCAAAAGTGATGGCCCTGACCAGGGTTCTTTGTGTGCTAGCACTTAGAGAATGAATATTGCCAGTATTACTACAGGTGTGGGAGTAACATTTTTAACAGGCTGTAAAGAACACAGAAATACCCAGCTCTGCAAGACGACTCCCTTGAAATGAGAAGAGAATGCTCCCAAGGGACAGGGAGAGACCAGATCAGTCAAAGTGTCTGAAAATGTGCTGCCTATGAAAGAAAAGAAACAACAATAGTTTGTACAATTCTCAATGCTTAAAAAGACCACTTTATTGTTCCAGGGAATGTCAGTTTATTCACATTCACAGTTATTCACAGTTTATAAACACACAGCTTGAGCAATATTCATGCAAGGCTATGATTAACCTGAAAATAAATATTCTAGAAATATTCTACATTGACTAATTTAGTAGGGAAATATGTTTTAACTGCTTTCAATAGAGAAAGAAAACCAAAGTATTCGGGGATACTGGCTTACAGATGTCCGTAATTGATGACGTATGGAAAGCTGCCATCAAACTAAGGGACATAGCAGACATTGATCATCCAAATGACCTCCTGAAGATTGAAGTTGCTAATGGTACAGAGATGCCATATGTGGGATGGGTAGATGTGACCTTTAGGCTAGCAGCTGGTGCTCAAGAGGTTCATGTCCCAATCCTTATTCAGTCATTAGCATCACTATAATTGAATGTGTCATTATTTCCTAACTTAAAGAAAGGGATTTATTAAAGCAGCGAGTCTTGAACAAACAATTGAAGTCTTCCAACCTGGTGACAATCCCGAGTGGAGAGGGGAACTCCAGGTTTGTGACAGACTAATTCAGGTAAAGAAAGGGGCACAGCTAAACATCATCCATATTGCTCAAATTCCCTCTGACCATGGCAACACGTTAACAGCAGGGGAAGTTATCAGTAAAGCACAGTCAGTTACATCAGTGTATCCACATAGTACACTTAAAGATTAATGCTTACGTGTTTGACATAAATAATATCAAGGCCCATCACACTAAAGACCAGGAAACTAGTGCAGAGCTCTGCCCTATTGATCTAGATGAGTGTCAAAGGCAGATTGTATGTGAGATGCTGAAGGAGGAGTCAGACTGCATCTTTCAATCAGATAGTGACACATGTTGTATCAAGAAGCTTAAGCTCAAAAGTGTATTGAAAGGTCCTGAGCCTGTTGTGCAAACCTACATCACAGTCCTTAAACCTTTATTAAGGACTATTTGATGATTTTACTTACACAGGGGTGGACATAGAAACCCAATCCATCCTATGCTTCACCAATAGTCTGTCTAAGAAAGAAGTGTGGCTGTTTATGACTATGCATAGACTTTAGGGATGGGGGGAGGGACTACAAGACTCACTCTAACAGACAGCCATTCCACAGAGTCCAGGACATCATGGATGGCCATGGAGGAAACACCATGTTCTCATTGTTACACCAAGGGAAGGATTATGACCAGGGGTTCATGGCCAAAGACAGCAAACATCTGACAGCTTTCATTACACCATGTGGCTTACACAAATAGACCAGGAACCCATTTGGTTTTCATGAATGCTCTGGCAGCCTTTTGACAATTCATAGAGGCATGTTTAGAAGGCCTCCATGACAAGATATCTCATATTTGAATGATACCCTAGTGTTCAGCAAAAGTCATAACAGTGATGTCAGAAAAGTATTGCAAAGGCTGAGACAGTATGGAATCAAGCTAAATCCAAGTGTTCCATTCTCCTCTATTGGCATATGTTCTAGGGAGAGAGTATAAGTATCCTGGGTGCTACTTGTTTTATTGGAAGAGTTAAGAATGAGGCTCAGGACAATAGAATTACATTTATCAGTGCTTTTACTCATAAAGTATGTAGTGTATAATACAGAAGCCAAGACAGTGATAGTGCAAATATGAAGCTTGATTGGCATTTACAAAAGAGATGTATGGTCATCCCAGAGGAGACAAAAGGTGGATGTAGGATGGTGCCTAACGGAAGAAGTAAACAAATTATAGCTTCCCTGCTTATCCCAAACTTCTCTATACCAAAATTCATGGGTTGGTTAGTGTGTATCTATACATAAGACAATGAATCTACAATGAATGTATAGGCACACACAAGACAGACTAAGAAGCAGGTTTAGGTAAAACAAACAAACATACACTCAAACATTAATCAGCTCACAATATATTTAAAGACTCTGAAATAAACATTATCAACTATATACACAATCCTAATACATTTCTCAATAACTTTCTATAACTTTGCTTTCTTTCAGTGTGCATTCACTATCTATACTATGTCTCAATCTCAGCTGCTCAACTCAACCCAACTCTCGACTCTCAAAACTGCTCTGATCTCGAAAATTACACCACTTCCACTGAAGACATGAGGCCTATTGTTCTCCAAGCCCTCCCTTGTAGGTTGGTTTAGCATCTCCAATTGGTGGAAAAAGTGATCACAACCCAGCAGCAATTAATTTTATCATTGGCTGTGCTTACCCACCTGTGCAGATAGAGAAGAAGAGAAAAATAGAGCAAAAGACAAAGCCTACATGCAATCTTGGCATATAACAACAAGCAAATATGAGTCATTCAAGAATGAAACCTGCTACATTGGAAGAATATTATTAGTAGAAAGAAATCAAATGGATACTTCTGACACTGTTACCTGGGGCTGTTCAGCTACTATTGCCAGTACATAAAGGATTTTTCTCACACTGCCAGCCCCCTTTATAAGCTAACCAAGATGGCTGTCCAAGAGAAACAAGAGCAACCCAATGGGATGATGTTGCATAAAAAGTAACTGTTGTGCCATCTCACATGCCAATTGAATGGACAGACAAACATCAACAAGTTCTTGAGCAACTGATAAACTGTATGGTTCAACCATCTGTGCTGCCATTTCCAGATTTCTCCCAGCCAGTTCTCTTTCATACAGATGCATCCAATAATGCTCACCAGCCATGCTATGTCAAACAAAAAAGGAAGATGTACATAATTGTATATGGGTCTCGCATGTCAGCATCAGAAAGAAACTATCACCTCCATTCAGGTAATATGGAAAATTTTAAATGGGCAATCATAGAAAGATTCTGGACTATTTGTATTATGTTCCCTTTTTCACTTTTCAGTTCAGAGTAATAGCAACCTCTTGACTAAGCTAAGCTAGCTGCATGCTCATGAAGTATATAGGTAGCAGAATTGGCCAGTTTTAACTTTACCATCAAATTCTGTCCTGACAAAGTGAACACTGATGGTGATACTTTGTCTAAGATATTAGTAGATAAGAACTTGGTGAATGAGTGCACAGAAGCCATGTCTTATGATGCAGTAAACACATGCATATCCTACAAAAGTCCAGACAAACAGTCACTATAATATAATGTTAAAAAATTATGCTATGAATTTTGGATTTCCAAGACACATTCACCATGACCAAGGAGGTGAGCTCTTCTCACAACTAAGCAAGTACCTCAGAGTAGCTGGATTGAAGACTGCACTTTACCATCCACTGGGGAATGGCCAATAGAGTGGTTCAATCAAAGATTAATGTAGATGCTGATAACTCTCACAGATAGGGTCAAGATGAACTGGAAAGACTCTAGATAAGCTCATATTTGCTTATAACTGCACACATACATACATAACAGACTTAACAGGAAATAAATGTTGAGGATAATTATTTTATGGACTTGCCAATTTATTTTCTGGCTCAGCCACCAGTATTAGTAATAGACACACCTGTTGTTGCACTTGTAATTGTGATTGAATCTGACCTAAACAGAGCAATGAAGCTACCATAGTTAGAGCATAATAATGACAACACCACCAGAACACCAGGATGTCCACAGCAACAATGCACCCAATTCTGAAGAGGCTTCACTGTCTTCATTTGATGACAAACAAAAATGCAAAAATCAATAAGATTTTAGGAAACATGGAGATAGCATTGGCTACCAGAAATTCTCAAATATAATTTGGATCTCCAACCTGCTACAATCTTGCTGCACTGCCCTCTTATGCAAGGCCTCATATATAGACACAGCCAATGCAACCATACTACTACAAGTACCTTTATTTGAATGTCAAATAGACTGATTTCTCTTAGATAGTTTAAAACACCCAATATGTGGACAATGTGAAGTTGAATCTTGTTCTCATACACATGAACATTTTACACACATCATAGCCCAAGAACTTAAAACAAAAGAATTCCAGTTCAGTATGTGCACATATGATTGAGGGTAATTTAAGAATATAGATATACAGTGCTGTGACAAATTTGCCCCCTTGCCCCTTCCCAATTTCTTCTATTTATGCTAATTTGTCACATTAAAATGTTTCAGATTATCCAACTCATTTTAATGTAAGATAAAGTCAAAATGCAGCTTTAAAATGATCATTTCACTTACTGAAGTTGAAGATTGGTTCAAAATCTATATCCCCCATGTGAAAAAATATTTGCCCCCAAAATCTAATATCTGGTTGTGCCACCCTCTGAAATCAAATATTTGTGATAACTTGTGATGAGTCTTTTACACTTCCTTGTAGGAATTTTGGCCCACTCTTCTCTGAAGAATTGTTTTATGTCAGCTACACTGTGTGTTTATGAGCATGAACTGCCCGTTTAAGGTCATTCCACAGCATCTCAATGGGATTCGAGTCAGAATGGGATTTTAAGCCATTCTTCTTTTGAGGTGGACTTGCTTGTGTTTATCAGATCATTGTCCTGCTGTACACAACTGTGTTTGAGCTTTAGGTTACAAACTGACAGGTGGACATTCTCCTTCAGGATTTTCTGATAGAGAGCAGAATTCATGGTTCCATCAATTATGACAATTCATCCAGGTCCTGCAGAAGCAACGCAGCCTCAAAACATTAGACTACCACCACCATGTTTGTGGGGAGGACATTCACTCACTCCACATCCTTCTTGCTGTGAGGTGACAGTGCCACCCACCAAGCAACCAGATGTTGTAAGAGAAATAATAAATAATACATAATAAAATGATAAATAAATATACTAATCAACCACTGATTCTCTGACATCACACAACTATATTACTGATCAATCTCCAGTAACAGCACATCTGTGCTGTTTTATTCCTTACTAACAAAGTGGTGCCACATCAGCAATGGAGTAGCCCAAAGTTTCTCAGAATCCATCATGACCTACAAACATGGCTGCCAAGGACTATAGCCCCCAACACTCACAGACTTTTACAATCACTGGCTGTCTAGTGATACATCTGTAAACAATAAACACACACCATAAAAGGACTCGGTTGTGTTTGGAGACAGAATCTGTGACAGGACACCCTTATCCAGAGTGATTTACACTTATCTCATTTATAGAACTGAGGCTTTGAGGGTTAAGGGCCTTGCTCAGGGGCCCAACAGTGGCAGTTTGGTGGTGCTGGAATTTGAACTCCTGACCTTCCTGTAGTCCAACCTGTAGAAAAATTCCTTAACAACTGAGCTCCCACTGTCATGTATTTTAAGGTCATATGTGCTACTGTTGAAACATGCCTTGCCAATTTAAAAAAAAGGAGGAAATTGTGTGCATGTAGGTGAATTCTAGTGAACAAACAAATTCAACAAATTTCTGTTAGTTTCTAATAAACAATTAAATAGACACAGTTTTTGGAAATGGACTGTTGGACCATGTTGTATTTCCTCTGAGATCATTAAGCCTTGCTCAGTCACATAGATTTGCAGAAAGACCTCATCTAGTCTCTTTCTTTCATCTGCACTCACTCTCTTCTCCCATCTGTGGATTACAGAGATAAATAATTCATCATCACCTGGTAGAGATTAAAATTGCGTGTGTGTATGTCTGTGTGTATTGATAGAGTGAACCTAAGGCTCCTAAGTGGCAGAATATCTAAATGGCTCACTGCAGGAATGCCTCCACTGTCTGCTACCTGCTGTGAACTCCAATATTCTACTAATATTCAGGCCCTCTAAGAGCACTTTACCTTGCTAAGGAACAGCACCGTTATGACTCATAGCTTTATACTGAGAGAAAGAAAGAGGCAACAAGCTCCAGAAACTTTTGACATTGATGAATGTGAAAGGGAACATACTGTACTAGAAAGTGATGAACGTCAGCATCTAAACGTCAGAATTTTTGCCCAAAGATTATTCTTTTAACTCTCTTGTCTCCTATGCATGCTGTATGTGCTTGGGTGGCCCAACTCTCAGTAAATCCTGACATCTCAGTGGCTGTGATTGCAAAAAATAACTTCAGTTTTAGCAGCATTTTGTCTCACACTGAATTAATTAAATAAGTCAACGTGATGCGCCGAGTATGGCAGTATAAACTAGTCATTATGCAAGACTATGAATTATCTTCACATTTAACTGTATAGCAACTGCAATAATATTGCTACAAACTAATTAGCACAGCTTTGTATCTGAATTCCCTTAATTACCAAACATCTTATGCTTGTGTATGTTTTGGTTTCCTGTCATTGTCTGAATATGATCACCTGTTCTGTTTTGGTCCTTGATTTGTATAGTCTGCAACAGGAGTAGGCTGGAATCCCCCAGTGGCACCAAGTGTTAATGAATGTGCATTGATTAGTATCATGATAGGGCTACATTATGTCCAATGTAAAAATGCAAACCCCATTTCCAGAAAAGTTGCGACACTTTCTAAAAATGCAATAAAATGGAATTAACATGTAATTTGTTAATTTGCTTGATAGTTTATTTAACAGACAAAAGGACAAAGTAAAAATTTCAGTGTTTACAATGACAAACTGTTACCGGGCCTGGGAAAGTGGAGCCAAAAGGGAAAACTGGGCTGTTATTTCTCAGCCCAGCTGATAGATAGAAATATAAAGACAAAATGGGGTTAAAATAAATCTATATTCATAAATGGGGATAAATAAATATATACAAATGTAACCCCAGTCAAAAATAATGGGGGATGAACAATAATAAAGAAAAATATATTTTATTTATTTTTTATTTTAATTGTGTTGTGCAAAAACTGACAGGATTCAATCCTGAGGCCTCTGTATTGCCATGCATGCACATAACCACAGAGCTAAGTGAGCACATGCTAAGTTGGTGTTAAGTAACATTAGGTAAATCTATGAAGCCCTAAAAAATTACCTCAGGCTTAAGCCCTACCCTGTGGTCATGCTCCTATAAGAGTGCGACAAGACGCACTGCTTGAGGATCCCATTAAATAGGCTGATCAGATGTCTCCTTTTGACTCGTGATTGCCCCTATGCATGCTGGGAAATTAAGTTCTCCCAGCACGAACGCCATACCGCCGCAGACCCCTAGTGTTCGGCTGAGGTACAACAAGCCCCCTTACACAAACTAATTTTATTTATTATATATACCACTGGGTCACCTCACCTTTTTTAAATTATACTTTATACATTTTAAACATTTGGGAATTGAAGATACTAACTGTTGCACTTTTGCAAGTGGATTTTTTTACCCATTCTTGCTGTATACAAGACTTGAGATTTTCAATAATCCGTGGTCTGATTCTCCTCTTCATGATGTGGCATACATATTTATTTTGAGACAGATCTGGACTGCAGGCAGGCCAGGCAAACCATGCTGTTGTAACTGGTGCAGAATGAGGCATGGCATTGTCCTGCTGAAATAGACATGGAGTTGCTGGGAAAAGATGTTGTCTTGATGACAACATATGTTTCTCCAAATTACAATATCAGCCTCTGCATTAATGGTACCTTCACATATATATGAACCCATGCCATGGGCACTGATGCACCCCCATGCCTTCACAGATGCTGTTTTTGCACTTTTCATTGGTAACAGTCTGGATGGTCTTTGGCAGATAGAATCTGATGCTCCTTTTATATTTACTCTTGAACACCTCACCTGTTACTAGTCAAACTGCTAATTGTGGAACCTACAGTGTTCCAGTCTTATTTTGCCTCTGTCCTAACTTTTTTGAGTGCATCACATTCAACAGTTTTTTTTTATATTTATAAAATACAATTAGGTGTGTCAGTAAAAACACTGGAAATGTTGTCTTTATACATTTATCAGTTAAATAAAAGTTAAGCTGATTAATAAATTACAGTTATTAGTTTTTATTGCATTTTTAGAAAGTGTCCCAACTTTTGTGGAAATGGGGGTTTGTAGGAAATTTGATTATCACCATTAGGGAGACTTTTTATTTGTTTATTGGATCTTTGAATGCTCTTAGCTTCCTGAAAAGCTTTTATCTGGATCCCTTTCTCTTGTGTAGACTTCAACATAGAACATTTTAGGGTTCTGCAGGCTGGACAACCAAAGAGCATTTAAGGTATGTAAATTAAGTGCATTGCACTGTTTATTTTGTGCTGGATTATGTAAAGCCTTCCTGATTTTAATAAATGTATTTAATGATTTCTTGAATAAAGCACTGATGATTAAGGTGTAGTATCTCACTCACTTACTAATTATCTAACTCTCTTCCTTCTACTGGGACATGGGGGGTGCCAGAGACTATCCCAATGCTCACTGGGTGGAAGGCAGGGAAAAACCTTGAACAGGTCATGAGTCCATCACAGGCCAGGTACAAACAGACATGCACACACACACTCACACCTAGGGGCAATTTAGCATCTCAATTTCACCTGACTCCATGTCTTTTGGGAGGAAATGGAAGCTCCCAAAGGACACCCAAGCAGAAATGGAGAGAACATGCAAACTCTGTACCAAAAGGATCCTGGCTGCCTGACACAGGAATGGAACCCAGGGGTTTCTTGCTGTGAGGCAACAGCATGGTAATCAGTTTTACTGATTTACTGTAATCAGTTTGCTGCTACATTATTTTAATGCAAGGAATCAAAATTACATTTCGCATAGCACTGGTGCATTTATTTCTGAAGGATCAACACTACCAAAAATTCAGAAACACCCAGTGCTGGGGCAAAGATACAGTATACATGATGTCTGAAATGCATGTCACAGAGTGAAGTGATGGAGTTGAATTGCCACAAATGTAGCCTAGATAGCTTGGTTTATATCTGTAGTATTAAAAGGTCCTTCTAAGTAAAGCTAAGCTAAGTTTTCTGATATAAGTTTTTTATTTAATTTGGGATGCATAGCATATACAGTATACTATGTATATAGAATCACACATACACATATAATTACAAATAGGGTCTCTGTTACACTCTAGAGCATGGTTGTGAGAGAAAGGCAAAAAATAAAGGATAATTGCAGAGAATAATGGAGCAGCTTAACAGGAATATTTCCAAACCTCCCAATGGCAAGTCCAGCATTGGGTGACACTGCTCCACTAACACCCTTCAGAATCAAAAATCTGAATAGTTGTAACTTCCTAAGCTGTAACTTATCATGCTCGGAGAAACAAGGCGTTCAGTTTGCAGGAATCTCTTGTAATGAAGCATTTTTCTGATTTATATTCTCTCTAACCCCAGCATCTGTCCTAGTTTAAGACTGAACATCTGCCATTCCGAACTGTGCTAAAGTATAATTTCTTTCCATCAAGTCAAAACACAAACAAATGAATGAGCAAGAGGCTTTGGGTTCGATTGCCTATGCAATTATAACTTTGTACATCTTTATTCTACAAAAAAATCAGAATGAGCCATGTCCTATGGCTGGTGGGAATGAGTGAGCTTGAAATTAGAAATAGTAATAATACTGAAAGGCAGACCAAATCATTCTGAGAGCAATGATAAATGAGGATCATTAGGTATCAGACCATTTGCTGCATATAGGATGTGGTTTTCCAATTAGACAGTCATCTTTGGAGCAATGAGTGTGTGACTGGTGCAGTAATGTTGCTTCAATTAATAAAATGTCCCATTTAATCATTTTATTTAGGGAGTATATACAGTACTGGCCAAAAGTTTGGACACACCTTCTCATTCAATGCGTTTTCTTTATTTTCATGACTATTTACATTGTAGA
>JAOVVG010000026.1:6299117-6311258 GCA_028566375.1 Leptodoras nelsoni
AATCAACCTAACGTGCATGTCTTTGGACTGTGGGAGGAAACCGGAGTACCCGGAGTAAACCCACACTGACACGGGGAAGACATGCAGACTCCACACAGAAAGGACCCAGACCGCCCCACCCGGAGATCGAACCCGGGACCTTCTTGCTGTGATGCCATGGTCTTGAAAACATATCTCATTTTTTAGATCTCTGACTCGACTCGGTTTCACCCCTTCCAAAGGTTTGACTCACATTTGAACAATTAAGGTTTTGGTCTTGACTTGAACTTGATATAGGTGGTCGTGTCCCCATCTCTAGCTCACTCAATATGTTTTATTTTTTTCTACCATTCTGTGTAAACTCTAGAGACTGTTGAGATCAGAAGTATCTGAAATACTCAAACCAGCCATCTGGTAGCAAGACCCATGCCATGGCTAAGGTCACAGAGATCCCATGATATATGATGTGAGCTGAAGCGTCTGACCTGTATCTGCATGATCTTTTGGATTGTGCTGCTGCCACATGATTAAATAACTGCATTAATGTGCAAGTGTACATGTGTACCTTATAGAAATGGTATGGATGGATGGTAAGTGTATATACAGTATGCATATGTTTTTATTTAACCCAGTCTACATACTATATATGTTTCTGCCTGGTGGATAAATAATAAATAATTGAACAGAATGAGATGCAAGGCATTACTGAAGAAGTGAAACAAACATTATTATTATTATCATCATTATTATAAAGAAACATTATTTCTTTTATTTGATAAGGTATTTTATTTTATAGCTATTGTAGGTAAGGGTGCGAAAAGCGTGAAGACGAGATATTTTTAAATCATATAAATGTATATATTCAATCAATCAATATTCAATATTCATGACCACACTTCGCCTTTCAAAACTCTTACAATCTTACAGGGGAATGTTTGTACAGTGGTTTTGAAGGAAATTGTCTGGAAGGTGACTGGAAGGAGACTTTGACTGTGTTATTTACCTCTAGGTCTTCAAAGAATTTTAGTCTCAATGATGCTTGTATCTAAAAAATGGTCTATTACTTAATATTAATATCTATTAATATCCTCCTTTTTTTGCAAAAAGAAAAAAAATTCTTTACCAACCCATGAATGCAGAAGACATAAAATAAGCATTTATTTAATTTAGTTTTATTTTATTTTATATATATTTTTAGTATTTTTATTTTTATTTTTATTTTATTATTATTATTTTTTTATCTATCTATCTATCTATGTATCTATCTATTTTTTTATTTATTTAAATGTGTCTAAACATAAGACTAAACATCTTTTGCATATGTGAAACCTTGTGAATTTATGGACCTCCATTCCTTCAGGGTTTGTGACAGACAACTGTTGAGAATGAATGCAGCATTGCATCACATTGTTCTTACTTCAGGACTGTTACAATCCAGTGTGATAGGATATTGTTTGGCAGGCACATCTTTTCTCTAGAATGTTCCATTCATCAACTCGTCAATTCATCATCATCCAGTTCATCACCAGTCAGCCAGAGCAGACCAAAACGAAATGAAGTTAGAGTGAAATAAAATCTGGTGATACTAGGCTTTTGAACTGGTTGGTATGAACAGCCCATGCTTCTCTAGCCAGCTGTCATAATTTGTTAATGTGGCTTTTCAAAAACAAGAATGATAATGAGAGGATAGAAAAAAACTAGAAGCAAGAGATATGTCAGGGTTTGGCTGTAGGGGGGTTATGAGCAGCCTGAAGCAGAGAGTAGAGTCCCCAGGGAGTCCCAGGGCCGACATCAGACCAATTTCAGTGCAGCGACATGATGGCATCTCTGATATTTTAATATTAATGAGCGGGCTCTTCAGCTCAACAGGTGCCACGGCGGCATGCTACACAATACTAAAGCCCCTCCAGTGTCCTCTATACACATGACCATCCCAGTTAGGGCCACTGTGACTTAAAGAAAGAAGGAGACGTACAGAGAGCGAAAGAGAAAGCAAGAAAGAGAGTTAAGTCAGCCATTTGAAAAACTAAGACGAAGACGAAAGAAAAGCGACCCTTTTTGAGTCACCTCTCGCAAAGCCGAAAACACGAGGGCCCGATATTTCTCCTCTTCTTCCCAAACCCCCTTGAGAAAGAAATTGACTTTTGTTTGGAGTTTGTGAAAAGTGGGAATCAGGAGCAGGACAATGGGGCTCCCCATGGAGAGGACCCGAGTGAAGCCATCTCAAATCAGTCAGCCAAGGGACCAATTAATCCGGCCATTGTCAGGCCCAAGCCACTGCCAGCACATCAACACATTCACGGCCCATTGTCCCGACCCTCCTGCAGCAGGATTTAGTCCGTCCAACAGCCAGTTTTGTCCAAGCCAGTTCAGGCGGAAGTTTCTCACTGACAATTTGCCCCAAATAGATTTGTCAGAAAGCGTCCATCAACCTGCCAGTTAGAGTGGGTGAGGTGGGTCTGCACGAGCTTGTTTAGGATGATGTGCTGTGCCATGGGCAGACAGTAAAACCGCAGGTGTTTAAGTGTCTCTGACAAATACTTGTTCAGACAAAATAAAAAAAAGTAACTGAAATGATGATGATGAGAATACAGATCAGGATGATGATGACGAAGATGACCATGAAGATGATGATGAATATTCATGATGGTCACAAGGACTTACTGGTTAATTTGTAAGTCCTGACATTTGCGTTCAATCTTTCTAACAATCATTTTTTACACTACGTCTTAGACACGAGGCACGCAGTACTAACCATTTACATTTTTATGAGAGGAAAAGGTTCTTTAAGTGTCTTTTTCAATGGGAAGGGTTCTATATCTAACTGTTAAGGTTCCTCTGTGTAAAAAAATGGGTGAAAGCCTGAAGTCAGTCTAGCAATCCATAGTGACCAAAAACACATGCACATAAAGACACGCAAAACACAAGATGTTACATGAAAAAGACAAACACAGCAGAGCGAACGGTTTAATCGTATCTGAGAGCCTTTAACCCATGTCACAAACCTGTAAACTTTACAACCATAACCATTAAAGAACACCGCTGATGTTAGGTGCTCGTCTAAGACTTGTGAATTAACTGTTATTTCTGGTCTTAGATCATTTTCAGACAGACGTCTAGCTTAATCCGTTTCCATCTACAGCTGGCTATTACAACAATGGACACTGGAATACGTTCACCACTCAACTTTGAGGACTACGTGAGTAGCTGCATACCAACAACTAGATACACAATCTGATGGTTCTTTGTCAAAGATTTTCATTGACTGTTATTGAGAAGAGAGTCAGCAGAGCTCCCCCCTACCCCCCCACACAAAAAAAAGTGAAAGCAAGCAGCCGGGGCAACCATGATGTTGGTTATGTTTGTGTAAAGACTATCTCTGAATGACAGGATTAGAGAGAGTTAAGGAGATTACTACCAGCAGACCACCCCACCCCAACACACATACACACACACACACACACACACACACACACACACACACACACTTACACGCACACTTGTGTTACTGTCCTCATGAGGACTTTTCTTTGCAGTTAATTAATGCTATGGCCATTCCTAAAACACTCTGGCTGTTTTAGTTTAATAATAAAAACCGCAAAGAGAAATCTGGTTTATCTCATGGGGACCTGGCAAATGGTTCCATGGGATCAAAACTGTCTGATATTACTATCCATGGGGACATTTAAAGCAGACACACACACAGAGAAAGAGAGGGAGACAGAGAGGGAGACAGAGAGAGAGAATATAGATTATGCATTTATAAAATTTGCAAAAACTTAAGACATGAAGGTTATAGTCTACTGTCTAATGTGTTATTGTTATGTATTATTATTATTGCTGTTATTATTATTGTTGTTATTAATACTACTACTACTACTACTACTACTACTACTACTAATAATAATAATAATAATAATAATAATAATAATAATCTGGCTTTTTTTTTTACCTCAGAAGGCAAACGTGTCATCGTGTAAAACAAACCGCTGCATATGCAGTCAGTCACCTGTCACAGAATGCTAATTTCTTGTAAGGGCTCGTTAAAAGGGAGCACACGACAATGCCTAATTGCGATTCGATACGCCCTCGGACGCGGGTCGCTTCGCCCAAACCCGAGGACTTTGCGGGCTCCCCATATGGCCCTGGGGGTCTAGCGTGGGAAGCTGCGCCATTAAAGCGGAACATAATGACGCGCGACGGCCTTCACGCCCGCGAACGCGTGCGCGTTACTGCTGCGCGCAACGCGGGATCCGCGCAGAGCGAAGAGAGCAAAGAACAACCGATCAGCTGGGTTCAGTGGTAGAAAACTGACCCAATGATGAACTCTGCTTAGAGTCAGAGTGTGAGTGTGAGTGTGCAGAGCGTTCATTCTTGTAGTGTCTGGTGCGCGCTACACAGTTTGGTTACGCTACACTACAGTGTACGCATTGCATATATATATATATAGGCTTCCTAATTCGCTCAACTTGTTAGCCTAGTGCAAAGGAAGAACCGGAAGAACGGCTGAGAAAGACGTCATCCTGGTGGTTTAGTAGCCTTTAGTACAGCTCTGTACAGCTGATACAGGCTACACAGCGCGCTCAACAGGTGCACACACACGCACCGCGCCAAACGCTGCACTGAAGACATGACGCGTATCAGCGTGATGCAAGGCTCTGCCTCAGACCATCAGCGCGTGCTTAACTTTCAGTAAAAAAAAAGACAAGAAGTGAGTTTAGGCTCAGCGTGATGCATGTGCAATGAGCGCTAAATCAATCCCCAAGGAGCAGCAGATCAAGCCCGTGTGTGTGTGCCTGTGCTCCAGTTCATCTAACTAAGCATCTAACACCACCCTTCCACCACCCATCCATCACCCTTCCTCGGACACTGACGTCATGCGCAAGCGGGACGCAGGGTAGAAAGGCTAAGTGGGCAAAGGAAGTCGGGCTCTCCTCCCACCTTCTCTCTCTCCCTCTCTCTCTCTCTCTCTCTCTCTCCCACCCTCCCTCTCCCACCTCCAATACTTCTCATACATATTACCAAAGCCTTTAATCTGACGGCACACATCACAAAGTCAGCGAGGCTTCAGGCTGCCGGGCATTTCTTAGCTTGCGTGTGTGTGAGTGAGAGTGTGTGTATGTATTTGGGTGGGTGGGTGAATTTTTCGCACTTGGCTTTTGCCTGGGCGCACTTACACCGGTACTGCAGCTATTTTTCTCTGGAGAACCTGCCTGGGCATCCCTCGGATCTTAACGACATCAGCAGACAATCAGCAACTCCATAGTGAAGTCCGGATTCTGGTTATCCTAAAGAGGAAAAAAAGGATCTGAAACGAAAAAGCTTGAGAAGACTTGAGTAATCCTGTGGGTAATATATATATAGAGAGAGACTACAGACTGAAGCGACCTGCCTGCATAACCATCCAGCACGTATATAGGCAATTTCAGTTAGTGCAAAAACAAAAAAGTTGCTTTAATTCAGTTCATTTGAACTCTCCGTGGTTGAAAGACTTTCGCATTATACGTGCAAGTGAACCAGAAGGCCAGGATGAGCAAGGCTGCCAGTTCAACAAGTGGTTGTTTGGATATTTTAAACGTCAAATCCAGTAAGTAATCTACTTTCAGTCTCCTCACACAAACTCCACACTTACAGTTAAAGTCTTAAAGGCTTACATTCTATACATTCTTTCATATAATATTCAATTAGAAATATTACATAACTTAATTACAAGCTATAAATTGTAATAATGCAGTGTTTATAGGGGTGTATAATTTTTTTTGCTTAATTCTTAATGTTTTGATTGAAATCAGGTTAAACCAGGCTATAATGATTGTATAACTAACTATTCATAGTTCATTTATCCGTTTCTATGAGTATGCCAGAGGATTTAATAAGGTGTAGGATGACATAATATATTTAAGATTTCTATCATGTTGCAAATGTCATCTCATCATAACTAACCCTTTTTTTAAGATCATCGTGATACACTGATAATTGCCTAAGCTGTGGTTAGTGGTTTGCGTAGCCTAATTAGGCATCTGTGTTCATGCTGGGTATTTGTGTGCACCTGTCAATTCATTTCAAGGCAATGAAAATGCACGTGCAATGCCGTTTTGCAAAAAGAAACATCCATATACACGATCAATGAATTACCTGAGCAATTATGATTCTACATAAATCAGTCTAAAGCATATGAAACCGTTTCTAAGGCTGAGTATTAAAATGCACTTATAGCATGCAGGGTGTAAATAAAAATACAGTTTTCCCTTTTTTTAAATGTAGCCTGTTTATGTGCATGGTTCAGAAATGTTATATATATATTTTTTAATAATAATAAGTTTATTTTAAAATAGTGCGCGTTATGGTGTAAAGAAGCTGTGAATCCGAACAGCCGTATATTATTGAAGTGAAACTTTCACACACACGTTTTAGCTTGTTAAAGCTTGAACCCTATTTCCTGATGCATCATTTGAATTAAAATCATTAAAACTGTTTTTTGTATGTCTAAATTAATTTTTGATTTATATTTTGTCTTGTAATTATTTTATTTCATTTTTTGTTTTAAGTTTTTTATTAGAATAGTATGATAATCACTGTACTATAATAATAATAATAATAATAATAATAATAATAATAATAATAATAATAATAAAGCAAACTCCTCGGGCCTGAAAAAAAAAGTCGGGAAAGTTAGCGACACTTTTTACACACGAGACAAACCCGCTCTCTCTCTCTTTCTCTCTCTCTCTCTCTTTCTCTCTCTCTCTCACTCCAACCTCAAATACTTCTCATATATGTATATAACCCAAGCCTTTAATCTGACGGCACACACCACAAAGTCAGCGAGCTCCTCAGGTCTGCAAATTCACAGCTCCACCCAAACTGCAGCTGATTACTGTAATGATATCTGACAAATGTCTTCGAGTAATTACGGTACCGCGTCGGGAAAGTTAGCGACACTTTTTAACACATGAAACAAACCCGCCTTCTGTAACACTGACCGGAAAATTATAGCCTAAATGCACACTTTTCTTCAGTCATCGCAAATTATTAATTGTTTTTTAATGACCTATGATACTGATGAGAGCGTAACTATAACTGTTATAACTGTTAATAAAACATCGCTATAATAAAGCCTGCAGACTTCCTCTACATTTCTGTAGATGTATTGCATTTTTAAATTACAGATACAAGGTCACTACAAGGTCTGTAGTATATCTGATGCTCGAAAGAAAAACATGTGCATGCCATAATTTTACAATAAATCCCAAAGCTTCAGTAAAAACCTATTAATAATAATAATAATAATAATAATAAAATTAATAATAATAATAATAATAATAATAATAATGCATTTTCTTCTGCCTAACTATAGAAAACATAATTCTAAAAACATAATTCTATCATTTTAGGTTTTTTTTTTTTTGGTCAAGTTTAAAGCATTACTTTGCAGAATAATTGTAGCCTCGCTTGAATGTACATAAAATGATAGCATATAAATGATTTAAGCGTACTTATAGTTGTTATGGTTATTATAGTTAGAGTACCATAATGGGTTTAATTTGTAGAAAAATATATATATAATAATTAAATAAATATAAAAAAGTAAGTAAATAAATTAGTTTTAAAACGGATTCAATTTTTTAAAAAATGCAAATAATTACAAGAAAATTCATTTCGAACGAACTATCATTTAGAGAGCGTTTTTCGCCACCAGCACGCCCCAAACAGCAGAAAGCAGAAAGTCGTTGTTTTGCACTGAATGCTCACTGAGCTTTATCTGAATTCCCATGCTACCGTTTTAGGACGGGTCAGTGCAAAATCAATGAGCAGGTGGACATATGTCAGTAATTACACGGCCGTTTCTCTAAACGACACCCCACCCCCTCCCCATATACATGCAAATATAGCTCCATTAACGGATTTAAATACGGAGGGGGTGAAAGTTTTATACACACAAGAAAAAAAATCACAATTTTCATTTACTTCGTGCTCATTTGCATACACTTCATTGGAGGCGCGTATTGACTCTCGGTCTGCTGTGTCACTCCTCTAATCCGCGGGGCCCATAGACGGCGCGCAGAAAAGCAGCTGTCGAGCTTCATTATGAAGCGGCACTGGCAGCTTGTTCAGATTGGTCCAGTCAGACGAGGCTCAATGGGGGGAAATCATTAAGTTAACACTTTCCCTAATGTCGCCTTTGTGAGCACACCATTGTTTTATTGGAAACCTGCGGCACGGCGCTTCCCTCTACAAAACGCACCATCAGCGCGGGGCCTGGATTCCCACAGACACAGACCTGTTCATCAAAGCCTGGAGCTGAACGTGTGTTTAGTCAGGTCTCCCATGAAAAGTTAATATCGTAGTCATATGCATATTCATATACCTACTTTACGCACTGGAATTAACCATGTTTGGTGAAATCAAAGAAAGAAAGAAAGAAAGAAAGAAAGAAAGAAAGAAAGAAAGAAAAGGAAAAATTCTTTTTAAACTCTCACCTGCTGTTTTTTCTGACATCTGCACTCTAGTAATTAGTGACTGGTAACTTGCCAGAAAAAAATATTAATTAATTATTATTATTATTATTATTATTATTATTATTATTATTATTATTAATAATAATAATAATAGCATTGCATTATTATTATTATTATTATTATTATTATTATTATTATTACTAATTATTATTATTATTATTATTATTATTATTTAAGGTCGGATTCTGGATATCCCGTGCAAAGTATGTGGAGATCGGAGTTCAGGGAAACACTACGGAGTTTACGCATGTGATGGCTGCTCTGGATTCTTCAAAAGGAGCATACGGAGAAACAGGACGTACGTGTGCAAATCCGGCACTCAGGTGAGTCTCGGATCCTCGTCGACTTCTTTTAAGCAAAGAGCGCATTAAGCTAATTTGCGCCCCAGTTCCTCGAAGGAAGAGGTTGCGTCTATTTTCATAATTGAAAGATTATCCAAGGAGTGAGCCTCCTCCCGTGCCTTTGAGGGCCCTTTGGTCCGTCTAGTGTAACAGGTGTAATCCAATCTAACTGGCTGGATTTGGAGAGCAGTAGGCGGGAATGAGATTATTGGCCAAGCGGTAGGGGAGCGAGTCAATGGCCGTCATTACTGCACGATTCCCCCCATACCTATGGAGTGCACCCCCCTCCCCTCCCCTCCTCACCTCCCCTCTTTGGAAGATGTCTCTCTGTGCGCGCTTTCTCTCTCTCTCTCTCTCTCTGTTTCTCTGTTTCTCTCTCTCGGATCCCTTGCTTCTCTAATTCCTTTCTTGTTATTTTTTTTATTCACTTAGGGAGGCTGCCCGGTGGACAAGACGCACAGGAACCAGTGTCGCGCCTGTCGCTTAAAGAAGTGCCTAGAAGTGAACATGAATAAAGACGGTAAACACTGTTTATTACTGTAGGAAAATAAAACGTGCTTTCAATATAGAACTTCAGACTTAACGCGCAATCTCTTTCATTATTTAGTTTAATGTATGTGTTTTCCATCATGCATGATGAATTTCATCCATACAGCCGTGCAGCACGAGCGAGGCCCGAGGACGTCGACCATCCGCAAGCAAGTGGCGCTTTACTTTCGGGGCCATAAGGAGGTGAACGGATCCTCCTCGCACTTTCCCAACACGTCTGTCCCAGGACTGCACTTCTTCACCACGGTCACCCAACTCGAGTCTCACAGTCTGGAATTAAACACGGTCCCGAGCACGCCAGAGCGCCAGGGCATTGTGGGGCTCGCACAGCCCACTCCTAAAGTAAGTTACATACAGGGGTGTGTGTGATGAAGCGTTTAGCCTTTATAAATATGTATAAGTATAGATGAGATTTCCAGTAACAAAATATCCAGCACTGAGTGAATGCGTAAAGTTGGCTTGGATGAGCGGGGCAGCTAGAGTTTTGTAGAGGCTTATGATTTGCTTGTGTTCATTTGCATGAATATTGTAAATCTAATAAACTTGCTTATGATTTCAGCCTGTTATCTCGTCTCCTCTGCAGTATCCTCATGAAGTTAGTGGCACGCCCATGTATCTGTACGAAGTGGCCACGGAGTCTGTGTGCGAATCGGCGGCGCGCCTCCTGTTCATGAGCATCAAATGGGCCAAGAGCGTTCCTGCTTTCTCCACACTGCCTTTACAAGACCAGGTAGACAAACTACCAAACTAACTAACTAAATAAATAAAAAATACAATAAAATAATACATAAACAAACAAACAAATCAACCAATTAATACACCAAGCTATAGAGAATCCAGAGATATTTTATTTATTAGAGATTTATTTTATTTTATTTTATTTTATTTTATTTTATCTTATCTTTTTGTAATTTAATTTAATATTATTTTATTTTATTTAAATTAAATTTAATCTTATCTTATCTTATCTTTTTAAATGTAATTTAATTTAATTAAATTTAATTTAAATTTTATTTTATTTTATTTTATTTTATTTTATTTTATTTTATCAGAGAAATCTCACTTCATGGCCCCTACTTATTTTTGCAGTTTTTGCAGTTGATCCTTTTAGAGGACACCTGGAGAGAGCTGTTTGTTCTGGGTGTAATAAAAAATACAGGAAAATAATAAATAAACAAACAAAACAAATCAATCAATCAATACACCAAGCTATACAGAATGCAGAGATATTTTATTTATTAGAAATTTGTTTTATTTTATCTTATTTGCTCTTACTTTATTTGATTTTATTTGATTTTATTTTATCAGAGAAATCTCACTTCATGACCCCTACTTATTTTTTGCAGTTGATCCTATTAGAGGACGCCTGGAGAGAGCTGTTCGTTCTGGGTGTAGCACAGTGGTCCATTCCGGTGGATTCAAACACTCTGCTTGCTGTTTCAGGTAAAATTAATGCTCAAGCAAAAAAAAAAAAAAAAAAAATTCTAAAAATGTTTTTAAAAATGAGTTTTAAAAACGATCAGCTTGGTAATATGTTCCTCTATGTTCTTCACATGCTTTTATACCTAATCACCATGTTCCTTACCCGGTTCCTTCAGGGATGACCACAGAAAACACGGAGTCCCAGAGGCTAAACAAGGTGGTCTCAGAGATCCAGGCTCTGCAGGAAGTGGTGACGCGTTTCCGGCAGCTGCGACTTGACGCCACAGAATTCGCATGCCTCAAGTGCATCGTTACCTTTAAAGCTGGTAGGTCGTAGCATAAAGAAGTTCTTACAACTGGGTTTGTTTGATTTAATGTCATCTTGGTATTGATGAGGCAGCATGCCAGGATTTATATACTAAAGAGCAAAAGAAATGCTTTGACGATTCCTTTAAAAAGAATTTAATTATACAATGTATAACCTACCACCAAGAGCAGGGAACACCAAGAAAGTCAATGTTTCTTGTGAAAAACTGTGCTTTCAGTCTATGTAGTTTTTTTGTCCATGTATAGCCTATTTATATAAACAGCCAAGACGACCTATTAAAGGTGCTTTGTTCTGTTCGTTTGTGTCGCAGTTCCGACACACAGTGGAGCCGAACTGAGGAGTTTTCGAAATGCAAGTGCCATCGCAGCACTCCAGGATGAAGCACAGCTCACACTCAACAGCTACATCCACACCAGGTACAACACAAGGTCTTGAGTAAGGAATAAAACACAAAGCTGTGAAAGGAAACTAATTAACAGAGGGATGGTGTGATGTGGAGCTGAAGAGGAGTGTATATTCATTTAGCTGACACTGGAGACTCCATAAATGGATACTATAATTGATTTTTAGGAACTCGCATAATTAATTTGGCAAATGTTTTACGCCGAATGCCCTTCCTGACACAACCCTCACCATTTTCTGGGCTTGGAACCAGCACTAGAAATACCCTGTCTGCTATAACTTGTGGCTGGTTTCTATAATTGATAAATTCCATAATTGATATGTCAGCCATATCAGTTACTCATGTTTTTAAATATCTATTTAAATCCTGGTGTAAGAAAATTAATCAACACCTCCCGACCAATCAGAGTAAGCCATTTGATATTACTGAAGTGCTGAGTCAGCAAATTATATATATATATATATATATATACAGTACAGGCCAAAAGTTTGGACACACCAAACTTATTCATAATATAATTCATATGAACAGTTGTCCAATAGGGCTGTCGGCTGTGTAGTAACCTGACTTCTGCACAACACAACTGATGGTCCCAACCCC
>JAOVVG010000026.1:6319371-6331610 GCA_028566375.1 Leptodoras nelsoni
ATGTAAATAGTCATGAAAATAAAGAAAACGCATTGAATGAGAAGGTGTGTCCAAACTTTTGGCCTGTACTGTATATCAATGGCAGAAATACACCATTTTGTCAAAACCTGCTTTTCTATTCATCTTCATTAGGAAATGCGAAAGAGAGAGAGAGAGAGAGAGAGAGAGAGAGAGACTAGGAAAAATCAGATAGCCTGTGCCATAAACTGTAATTGTTACTGTGTTATAGGGTAAAAAATATTACCCACCTGGTTTCTGAATATTGGTTTACTTTTCAGAAATCTGTTGTGGGGTTTTTTTGTTGTTGCGGTTGTCGTCATCACCGGAGGCCCTTTTGGCTTACCATAATGCACATCTTCGCTTGTTTTTAGTGAACAGTAGCCTAACCATTTCTGTGGATAGCAACTGTTCATGAAGAGGAGGACGAACAAAAACAGTTTCCACGAGTAGCTTAATAAAGCTGCGACATCAAGACAACATTCGCCAATTTGTGTCTCTTAATGTCAGGATGAATTTCTTCCAACTTTGCAAAACTACAGAACTCGAGACAAAGCCGACAAGGAAGGCGGTTACTGAAGTTGGAAACGCATCTCGAATGCACGTAATCACACAGCGACGCTTATGCATGCGCGCGTCGTGCGCCTGTAACAGGCAGGGAGCGTGTGGAGCCCTAAGTGCTATTAACGATGAACAATGACATTTAATTCAGGAATTTTTGTTAAGAGAGGGGGGAAAAAGCCCATCTTAATTACTCGTGTATTGCTTCCGTCTTCAAACCTAATTTGCAGCGGCTCAGCTCATATTAAAATTCAAACAGGTAGCGACGACACATTTGCACATGAAACAAAGATAACAGCAAAGTCTGCAATCACAGCAAATAATTACAATCGCACTGTAACTTTTATTGTCTGTGCCGGTGGGGGAACGGCACCTCAGATCAAAAATAAGCACGGGTGCACGTAACATCCTGCGGCAGAAGAGGAACGCACGCCTGTAATTTCACTCGCAATTATCATAAATTACACAGCGAAAATAAAACAAATGTAAAAAGTAAATCTGGGTGCACTCGCGGCCTCTCATCAGTTTCGATCCTTTGGTAGGTAATTATGAGGGACGCGGAGAAGAAAATAAAAAGAGAGAAAGAGAGAGAGAAAGTAGAGATATCAGCTGACAGGTAGGCTTGTAAGTAAATCTCTTCCTCTGTTTAACTTCAACCTAAGAAACTTCAGATTAACTTCAGCAGAGGAAGAAGTATTGTTACCGCTTATTCTTTTACAAGCTTTTACAAGCATTCCGGCCCATTTCAGCGACCCTGCTACGGGTCTTTTTTTTGTCAGTGATACAATGAGAGAAAAAGTAGAGAGAGCTCAGTTTCAGGATTTAAATGATAATAATTTAGAGCGTTCGGACGAAACAGGATTTGTCTTGCAGCTGGCCAAATGACATGTTTCACAACTCCAGGAAATAAGTAGACTTTTGGAGAGCATAATGCAGCTCAAAACACTAACATGAAAGAAAAGCGGGAGGGGGATACAACACAAAAGAAAACCTTTTTTTCTGTAAGATTAACATGATCTGAATTATATTTGTATGATTATACAATTTATCTCCACAATCTTGCAGTAATAGTAGAAGATTTTTTTTTCTTCAATCGGATTCTGGATGAAATATTCCTTGTAGAACTTCAGGCCAAGTGCCATTTGTAGAACGCCGGGTCATTAGTCAAGCGCAGTACCTGAACCCTCGACTCCTGTTTGCTATGTGAGTACTTTAGGACCTACTTGTTGAGGAATTGCTCCAGGCCTTGCCGCCTCTCCTCGATGAAGGAGTCGTCGAAGATGCCATCATCGCCACGAAACGGGAGCTGCCTGAACAGGGCTTTCCCTGGCAGAGGAGGAACGACCACCTAAAGCGTGCACACAAACACAAACGGATGCAAGTGTTAACCAAGTCGCCGCATTAAAACAACACCGGACCTCGTTTATCAAGCCTGATACGTAACTGATTTATTCCTAAATTGTAAATTTGTAAATGACGTTTACGCCAGACATTTTGTACGCATGAAAATCCTACTCGTGCTCCTGAGTGTGCGCGTAAGACGGCCGACTAACCAGACATCTCAAACTGATTTCAAATTTCAAACCATGTACTTTGAAATGACTGCACTTTTATATCTGGATTATACTCTCCAAGTTACTTTGCATTTACATTTACATTTACGGCATTTGGCAGACACCCTTATCCAGAGTGACTTACATTTATGTCATTGATGCATCTGAGCAGTTGAGGGTTAAGGGCCTTGCTCAAGGGCCCAACAGTGGCAGCTTGGTGGTGCTGGGGCTTGAACCCCCAACCTTCTATTCAGTAACCCAACACCTTAACCACTGAGCCACTGCTTATTTTTATTACGTTTACAGCGTTTAGGGCCACTAAAGGCCCTCAATCGTTAAAATTAGCGCTCAATCTTTATTATGAATATGATATAATGTCAAATATTTTTACTGGCATAAGACTGAGTCAAAATAGCTTCCTGTTCTGTTTCTAAGCCTTTACCCTGATCGTTTAGTTCATGTTCCCGGTTGTCCGTGCGCATAACCTTTTATGGTGTTTTGTAGGCGTCACTAAATGCAAACGAGCCGTTTCAGGAATGCGCTTCGTATTTTACGCATGATCAGAACGCCAACGATTTTCTGATATGTCCGTAAATCTGGTGGAAAAATAGAGTTCAGTTTTGCACAGGCAAACATTTACACACAATGTTAATTTTAAAAAAGACGATAAATGACACCCAGGGTTGGGTTTGGTATGCATGTCTGTATCCAGTATCAATGGCGGAGTCCATGAGCCGATATAAACATCGACTCGGAAGAAAGTGTCCTTTTTACTTTGATACAATAGAAAGTCAAACAGGAAGTGAAAAGAAAATTAGGGATATAAACTATAATTATAATATTTAAATAAAATCAACATTATAAATATAAATATAAATATTCCCCTGTTTGTTAATGCACTGTACATCACTGGCTGCATAAATCACTTGTACAATGTATTTGTATAGGAAAGTGAGCTCTAAATTATAAATTAAAATTAATACATGAATAAGTTAATACATTTAAAAATTTATAAATTAATACTTTCATAAATACATTAAAATAATCATAAATTAATAAATTAATAAATTGAAAATAAAAACAATAAAAATTAATAAATTAATAAATTGAAAATAAAATTAAGAATAAATTAATAAATTTGCACGGTGGTGCTCCAGGTCAAAAACAACATCATTATTTATGTATATGTTTATGTAGTGTAAAGGATGAAAAAACATTTTTTTTAAGATCAAGTCATCTATGTAAAGTTTACACCTCCAAAATTGGCAGATTGTTTTAGAGTAAGAGAGTCAAGAATGGACACTACCGTCTTTAAAAAAATGACCCTATAAACTGAAAAAAAAATCTTTTTGCCCTGGGTTGTTGTAACATAAACTTTGAAAAGTGGATTTGAAAGCTGGATTTGGGACAATGTCCATTGTTAAAAGAGCTTTAGAAAGAAACTTGATTGAATTGAAATATTATTATGGTATTACAGGAGCTGCATTTCACAGAGTAACTGACTGAGGCTTTTCTGAATAGCAGTTTCCTTTCTATACAGGTGCAGAGGCCGGGCTGGTGCCATGATGTATTGAAATTTTGGATTGCCCAGCATCACACACTGACCCACTGATATTGTTCTTCAGGGATTCATCAAAGATCTTGTGCCAGACATTGAGGATCATCACAAAAAAAAAAAAAAAATCGGCACCAAAAAAACCCCAGCTGCTATTGAAATCACTGCTATAAAGATAATACATCAATACATCAAAATGCCTGGATGTTTCGCATATGTTGCTGATACTGAAGGTTATTAAGTGGAAAAACACTTGTGGATTTGTATGTTCAAATTTCCTGGTCATGTCCATTAATAAACTTTTTTACCATGTCTCCAATGTAAAAATCACTTTTAGATGCATCTGGATCCTTCAGGAATATACGATGCAAAAGTTATAGGCTTTTTGTGAAAAATATGTATAGAAAACAGAAATAATCATGTTCACACACCATCTGCTTAATGTGTTTTTTTAATAACTCTGATAACACCTTTTACACTGAACGCTACATTAGAATTAATCGTTATCTCTTAATATCCAACACCTGGTCCTGATTAAATTAGCAGTACTTCATTATGCGTTACATGTCACTGTCTTTACAAAGTTCGGTAAATAATAAACACTTGTCTTAACGGGAGTTTATTTCACCCTTGGTTTTGGTTAGGTGTATGCATAATGGTGATGGACCTAGAATTTTGGTGTTCCTGGAAAATCAGGACCATATGTATTCTTAGAAATCTGGCTAAAATTCAGCCAGTGAACACAAATACATCATTTTATATTATAACCTATTCCCTGATTTGTATCTGTTTTGACACCGGGTGGGCCTTGGATTTAAGATTCTGCTACAAGGAGTAAAGCGCTTATCTTCTTGATGACCGTGTTCACAGCTGTGTAACGCGTTAAACAAATCCTTCAGTCGTGCCTCACCTTGCTCTCTCTCTCCAGTTCTCCTCTGAGCCACTCGAAGTCACTGTATCTCCTCCTGACGCACGACTCCTTCAGCTTGAAGATGGGAAGGTTAGTCTGACGAGGACAAGAAGAATAAAAAACAGCCTGTGAAACACAAACGAGTACAACTCTCACGTGTGGTGCACAGACATGACAATGCATGGCAGAAACTGAAATTCAGGACAAAACCCTGACATTTCCGAGTATTCGTTCTGTTCTTTCTAAAATCTGGTATTCAGTCTGAGGGAAAAAAAAAGGTACAAGGTGAAGAACCTGAAGAAGCCACTGAGAGCAATGCATACACAAGTTCTAATCAATCAGAGCAGGGAAAAACATGCACAAGCACACACAGACACACATATCCAGGGAATGAATAATACTTCTAATAATGGATGAATATCTCGATGGCCAAATGTCTTGACCGTCTGCTTTTCGGGACAGAGAAAGAGAAAAAGAGAGAGAGAGAGAGAGAGAGAGAGAGAAAGTCTTATGCGGAGCCCTAACAGAAAACAGAAGGTTGAATCATTTCACTTATTACGCTCTGCTCCTTCATCATCCCATCCTCATCCATCCATGTCTCCCTGAATGATATAATAAGTCAGTCTTCACCCTTGAGTGTGCCTCTTCAGCTTTGTTCACAATGAACAGCATCGATGAAACACAGACATCCTGTTTTCCACAACCCTTCTCCAGCTATTACCAGCCTTATCCTATTGTTTAAAACTCTTTTCTGTCGAATCGCGGCCGTCCTTGCCGAACGTTTCCTTTCCCTCCCTGGTGAGCAACTCGTTCCTTCCCTTCCATAAACAGGAGGACCATCTCAAGACGAGTTAGATTTAGATTAGAATGAATCTAAATCTCCTGTTTCATTTTACACCTTAGCTTACATGGTTTTTTATTTATTGATATATTTATTTATATCATATATATGAGAGTAAGCGGTTACGCTTGTACAGAACGTTTACAGAGCAACAGTACTCTTGCTCTTCAGAGCATTTGAGCTGTGGTTTCCTCAAAGCAAAGAAGTTAATCCCTGGGTCAACCCATTAGGTAATCTAATACACACTCGTACAGTGTGTGAACACCATCATGTCACCTTAGAGCTGCTATATAGAGTGGGCAGTTTTTACTCTCAGGCATACAAGAGCTGGAATTCAGTCATCAAGCTTGATAAAGATATAATACGCTGATTGAGGTGTCGTGTCGCATGTCCTGCTTGATGCATTCACCAATGTTCCTTCACTGATCTACAGGAAATGCTTATCCTGGTCAGACTCATTCATCAGTCAGTCATTTGTTACAATTTGGATAACTCAACCAACTAGGTTCATTCAAAAATATCCCACCGACACCCGTTTATGTCAGATGAACCCACTGCACAGTTAACTGGGGATAAGTGCGTAATGACGCTCCAAGTGGAATATTGGGATATAATCGATTACATGACAGTTTTACAGTAACTATATATATATATATATATATATACTGATATTCCATTGGAGTCCACTGCAGCGCCCTATGGACAAAATTTGGCAGGGGTGGCTCAATGGTTAAGGTGTTGGGTTACTGAATAGAAGGTTGCAGCACCACCAAGCTGCCACTGTTGGGCCCTTGAGCAAGGCCCTTAACCCTCAACTGCTCAGCTGTATACATAAGATAAATGTAAGTCACTCTGGATAAGGGCGTCTGCCAAATGCCATAAATAATGTAAATTTGATGTGCATCTAATGAACATGGTAGGGATGCAGATTGTGAATTTTCATGACGTTTGAGCCTTTATATCGCAAGGTATCGACTAGTGAAATGCTAGATTTTGCTTTATTATTCCCATTTTGTAATTTTAGGCAAATCAGTTTTTGAGCTATTGCCCAAAATTCTTTGCGTCTAACCTATTTCGGGGGCGTTAACCTGAAGGGAAACACGCTCCTAAAGACACGCACCATATATATTCCATATCAGACATGTGGGGCTCCAGGTGTCATGTGGATTGGTGAAATTTGGTCAAATAAAAATGAGTGCAGCAGAAGAAAACAATTAGATGATCCTTTTTGTTGACAGTCCAGCAGATAATTATATCCTGGCTGTGCAGAAGAGCAGCATATTACTTTTGTTTGTACACAATTATGGTAAAAAAAAAAAAAAGGTTTTATTTTGGAGTTCAGTAAGGCAGACAAAAAAAACAAAACAAATAATGCACCTTGTAATAGTATCATATTACTGAACTGGGTCTTCATCCTGTGCGCAGGGTTGCCAGGTTCTGAGTGTAATAAAATCTGTGTATGGCAAAATACATACTGCAAAATAGAAATACACATGCATTCAACCACGGTTAATTTCCTTCAGTTTTTGCGCTAACATTCTTCTGAGTAAAGGCATTATTAATGTTACTATTACATCATTATTATTACTACATCATTACAAGTACTACTACTAATAATGATGATAATATTAAAATGAATTAGATGCGCATAAGTAATGGTTATATTATTATTGTTGTTATGATTACTATTCTTATTAATATTAATAATAATAAATAACGGTTAATTTCCTTCCATGAAAAATTAAAATCTTTTTATGCCTGGTGGTGGGATTTTGGAAACCTGGCAACCCTGACCACAAGCACCACACACAAGCTTCTTTAAGCTCTAATGTCTCAAGTTGTTAGATGGAGTCTCACTCACTCACTCACTCACTCACTCACTCACTCACTCACTCACTCACTCACTCACTCACTCACTCACTCACTCACATTTAGCACCCAGAAATGTTCTTCACATCCAATGACACCACGTATCACACAACTACTCTAAAGCTTTCTCACAAAAGAATAATAAAACAGAATAGTGCTATTCTATTTTTATCTGCATTCGTGTTTGTTCACAGCACGCTATCCGTTCATTCAGAATAACCTCTCCGTATTCAGTACATCCCTACTACATAGACAGCTGTATCTATCTGGGCTCTTCTGAGCTGCATGGCCTCATCCCTGCCTTAATGATCTCCATCAAACCAGAGTTGAACGAAAGAAGCAAACAAAACAGCACAACAAAGGCCTTGATTAGCGCGGCGAACAGTTACCCACACCCACAGAAGCCGACTTCCACGCAAAACCCTTGATGTTCAGACCCGTTTACACGGTGCCGGCGTTTATGCACAGAGAGAGCGTATTACAAACCTGCATTCACTCGTTTCCTTTGTGCTTTCATATTATACGCGACCACGTCACTATGTATCTGGTTTTAAGTATTTATATGTACCACTGGCTTGGAAAAAAATTCCATTAAAAAATGAAAGTTAATATGAACGTTCGGATAATTACGACGTTCTAGTCTTTTCATAATTCTGTGTAGATACATAACCAACCGTTCTGCTACCTTTGGACTATTTCATTAACAGATCAGGGATTTCAGTTTTGGAAATGTTTCCATGGATATGATCAGTTACACACCATTAGAAGAGACTCTGCATTGAACGAAGCAACAAATTAAAACAAAAAAAAACAAGCTGCTCCATGCCAGGAAGCTATGAAGTGTCTCAAAACTTCAGTCCCACACCGACTCATGGTTGAATTATTTCATTTAGAAGTGGAGCTGATGTTTCTAGGGCAGAATGAAATTATACAGAGCATTACCATTTAGTATAGCAGCAGTATACAGCGACTCCAGAATATATAACGCATTTCATATAGAAGCGCTCATTAACACGAACGAAGACGAGGCGTTCAGTAGCGGCTCATTTTGCTAGAGAAGATGATTGTATAATAATACAGAAAGCAGAGGAACTAGAGAGAGAGAGCAAAAATGAAAAATGTACAAAACTTTATCATTTACAGTCGGCCCCAGAGAGAAAAGAGAAATGACACTAACGGAAAGGAAGAGATCATCCATTTTATACACATCAAACCAAAATAGCCAATTGTCTGATAGATGTACTAAAAGCGCTTCTTCTTTCAGTCACTCCTCAGCACTGTTAAAAGCCTCCACATGGCTTATGCCGATCCGAGGAGAGGGGTTCACCCTCCTCTTTTTTTTTTTTTTCCTCCCCGAGATGCATGTGTGCGCTGGGGGGACAATGGCGTGTCCTCATTAGGAACAGAAGAGAGGAGAGCGGGAAAAGAGAGAGGGGATGAAAAAAAAAACCTGTGCTGAAAGGTCACCACGCTCACTGTAAGGGTTCAGTGCCGGCTATGCATTAGCTTTTAGCGGGCCATATCGAGTCAAGTTTAAGAGAGTACATTTCAGCTCTCGGCCCCCTTCTGTCGGTCTCTTCTTCAAAATAAAAGTATCACAAAAATGGACGCACAATGCCATCTCATCGCATCATATCTCCAAAGAGAGGAGGAGAGGGACAATAAGAGCACTCGCACTTGATGCTTACAACCACCCCCCCCTTAAAATCCACCTCCAGAGACAGTCTCTCTCACACCCCGCTCTCACAAACACACACACACATACCAGCTCTGGCAAAAAGCTGCTCCCTTGCTTTGTTCCCATAGCATCAACTCCCACTTTTGATACTGTCATCTCAAGTAGGATATGGTAGCCTTGATACAATATGGCCCCCATTACCATTAAAATAGTTGTCGGGGAGGATGCTGTAGACTTTGGATTACACTTGACTGGGACTGACAGCCTAGGCAAGCAAGCCATTTTTATTAATGGCCAAGAGTAAGAGAAAGAGAGAGGGGTTTGGAAATGGAGGAGAGAATGAAAGAGGGATGAAGAGGTGGAGGTGAAAGGAAGGGTGAGAGAAAGAAGGATGGGGGTGGCAGGGGGGTGTAGGCTCCTGTCTGTAAACAAAGTCCTCTCTCATGCTTTTTTTTCTTTTTTTTTTTTTTTTTTGAGTGGAGCCAGGTCGAACGCCGCTCTGTTTTCTCACTCTGTAAACATGCAAGAGAGACAGAGACAGACAGACAGACAGACAGACAGAGAGAGAGAGAGAGAGAGAGAGAGAGAGAGAGAGAGAGAGAGAGAGCGAGAGAGAGAGAGAGAGCAAAACAGACAGTCCAGGTCACACAGTGTAACACTTCAAACTAACTTTTTGTTTTTTAAACCAAACAACTAATGGATCAGTCAGTTCACTAACATTCTTCGACTTCTGGGTCGTCCTTCTGAGAAAAGGCATTACTAATGTTACTATTACATCATCATTATTATTACATCATTAATAGTAATAATAATAATGATAAAATTAATTATGTGTGCATATATGTATTTTTATTATTGCTGTTAATATTATTATTAATAATAATAGTGCATAAGCAATATCTGTATTATTATTGTTATCATTATTATTATTATCATTCATATAAACCATAATAAAATAATAATAATAATAATAAGTAATAATGTGCATAAACAATAGCTGTATTCTTCTTATTCTTTTATTGTGATATTCATATAAACCATAGTAATAATAATAATAGTAATAATAACAACAACAACAATAATAATAGTAGTAGTAATAATAATAATAATAAAAATAATAATACAGCTATTGCTTATGCACATTTCTTCTTCTTATTATTATTATTACTATTATTATTATTATTATATCATTTATATAAACAATAATAATAATAATAATAATAATAAAAATAATAAGCATAAACTATAGCTGTATTCTTCTTTTTTTATTGGTACATCATTCATATAAACCATAGTAATAAATAATAATAATGTGTATAAGCAATGGCTGTTATTATTATTATTATTATTATTATTAATATTAATTCAGTTTAATCAGCGGTAATGATGGTGCTAATGGCTCAAGTTATCAAACTGGAAATTGTTAGATACTGGGTTAAAACCCTGAGCAGTCCACCTGCATGGATCATGCACATCATACTACTATTGTTGCTGTTTCGATCCCATTTTAGTTCCCATTTCGGCTTCTAGTGTTAGATAGGCTATAAAACCTAACAGTCTGTTCTCGGACCAGGTCTCGCCTTTAAATATACATGACAATGCCGTTTAAAACTGTTTACAAGTAGCCTGGCACAATTCTTTACAACAAAAGTTCGCCCAGCACCAGCGTCCAACGCCAGGCCTCCAGTCAGGCTAATGTTCAGACTGCAGAAAGACACAAAAACAAACACAGAAACAAACAGATCCCACGGCTAACCAGCGCTGTGAACCGACCTTGCGAAATCTCAGACTCTAAACAGTAACAACTTTTCCTATTTCCATATTTATCTTGGAGACAGAGACTACAGAGCAGGGGGAAGGGGGCTTCAGTGTCATCCAGTAGGGGGTAAGTTTGGTTGAAGGGGCTCAAATGGGCTTCACCAGCACCACTCATTCACTCCACGCCTCTCTCAAAGAGCGGATTAAGAAGGCAGGCGTTCATGCATTTTCACACACACACACACACACACACACTCATCTCTGAGATGTGGGACATGGAAAAAAAAAAGCAAAAAGAAAAAACTCAATTAATGCACAAGTTGCTGTTAACTTCGCCGATCACGCTCGCCTCTTCACGTACTTCAGAAGTAAATAAAAAAGGAAAAAAAAACCCTGACAGCTCTCTGAAACGGCGCGGGAGCGACGGTGCTGAGAGAGATGGATGAGTGGGGCACTCCCTCATGCAAAGCAGGGTCAGCGCGGGCTCCCTGGCACACAATAATGTTGATTACACGCATATGCTAATTATTACACGCTAATCAAGTACAGTAGCTTTAGATTCAGTCTAATGGCTGCCAACGTGTCGCACTGTAGGTAGTGGAAAGCTATAAATACTATAGGAAAGCCAGGCAGGCAGGCAGCCAGTCCATCGGCAAACACGAGAGCGTCTGTCAAAACTCATCAGCTATGCGGAACGGTCGCTCAGATCCAGAGGGGCCCGCGAGCACGTCTTCAAAACAAGTCATCTTATCTGCGTCCTTTGTGCAAGCGATTTACATTCGGAAGCACAGACCGCATCGAGGACAAAATTACTTCTTGTTCTTTTTCGCGGCTTCGGAGGTATGCGCTGGCAACAGCCGACAATACTTAATCAAAGTTTCTAAGAAGCTACCTGTTTCCTAATCAAGTTGTTTCAAAAGAGACGTCCCTCCAGCTTAAGGACTGAGGATGTCTGACCAGGTGAAATGCTGCGCTATGGCCAGTTGAAGGTTTCAGAATGAATTCTTGCAGTTGCACGCATAGTGTGAACACTACCCTGGATAAATAAACTACTAAATAATAACTATTATAACTGTTTTTTAACAAGAGCGCCATGAGATTTTACAGGACATGCATCAACAGGATTGAACCTCAATACACCAAGCGAAAGTAAATCGTGACACACGTTACCATAGATCTCTTTTGCCACAGCAAATGAAGTGAACTTGAACTTGTTCTAGATACACTGGAACTTAGTTTAGTTGTTTATTTTTTCAAATAAAGAGAAGAATTCTCACAGCCTGGATGTATAAAGTTTCTTGGATACAATCATTGCTTGCCTTTTAAAAATCATATTTCTTATCTGTACTGAGAAAGCAAGTTTGGTGGCTTAGGTCCAGTTTGTCGGATAAAAGTGTAAGTAGAGTTCAGGGGGACAGGAGAGAGAGAGCAGACAGAGCACAGAGAGAGAGAGAGAGAGAGAGAGAGAGAGCAGACAGAGAACAGAGAGAGAGAGAGAGAGAGAGAGAGAGAGAGAG
>JAOVVG010000026.1:6379940-6391943 GCA_028566375.1 Leptodoras nelsoni
GTTAAGAAGTTGGACTACTGACCCAAAGGTCGTGAGTTCGAATCCCACCACAGTCAAGCTGTCACTGTTGGGCCCTTAACCCTCAACTGCTCAGTTGTATAAATAAGATTAAAAATGTAAGTCGCTCTGGATAAGGGTGTCTGCCAAATGCCGTAAATGCAAATGTAAATGTAGATCACCTGATAGATCTGAGGGGTTGTGAGCTGAATAATGGGAGAGGAAAGAAATAAAAACCAAGTTCTGATGTACAGTTTTTTCTGCTCTTTTTCTAATTTTTGGTGAGAGTTTGGATCATTTGAACATTTATTGAAAAGAAAACCATGTGAGAAGTTTAGAGGGGAAAACAGTCACTATCTGGTGGAGCTGTTAATACTCATAGACATCTGAAAGTTGACCTGACTATTAATCCACTGGTTTAATCTTTAACCATGTGTTGTATTTCAAAACGTTGTTATATTAAACAGTGTGTAAAATCTTCATTGTAAAAGTAACTAGTAACTAAAGCTGTCAAGTAAACGTACCGGAGTAGAAAGTACAGTATTTCCCTGTGAAATGTAGTGGAGTAGAATCAATGTATAATGTAGAATCAAATGCAAATACTCACATAAGCTAAGTCCATTGAGTAAAGTTACTTTTTAATAGAAATGGAAAGAATATGGCATGAGACGGGCCGTCTACCGAAAGTCAGACCTTCAGTCTCAGAGACACACCCAAGAGGTCACATTACAAAATGTGGAAGTGATCAGTGGGATGGAGCACCATGAGTATCACACTGTACAGCAGTGAGTTGTGTCAGTGTGATTATAATGCCTTTGGTCTGTAAGGATTAGCGATGTAGTAGCAGTCAGGTGCCTGGTCATATGAGCAGCTCTCAGTATGTATATGTGATTACGCTGGCTAGAACAGTCAGTGAATCATACAGTAATCTGCTTGCTCCAGCTGATTACATCTGCCACACCATCACACCCAGATACCATGAGCGTGCAAGGAAGTTCACAGAAAGAGTGACAAACACTGAGTAAAAGAGAGACAGAGATGAATTGAGATAAAAAAAAAAAGAGCAAAGGCAGTTGAGGGAATCTCTTTATCAGGCTGATCGTTATCATTGGCTAATCAGATGGCTTGATGAGGTCACCCCACTGTTGCTAGGGTCAGGACTGGTATCATTTATCAATTCTGGTTCTTATCAGTGCCTTGTTTTGATTCCAAGTAGGTTAAAACGGGGTCAGATGGTTAGATCACCAAAATATGTTTATACTTTGAAGTAGTAGCTGAAGATTCACTTAGACAAAAAAATTGAAACTTAAAACTTAAACAAAAGTCAACTGTTGTGACGTTAGGCAAGCATTCTAGCTCGTATCTAAACAGTAATATATGACCAGTAGTAACCGTACTACTGTAGTGTAATAGTCACCGAATTCACCTGAAAATCATCATTTGTTTGTTGTTGTGCGGTGTCTGCCTAACTTAATGAGCCTAAATTGAAGTAAATGTGTCTAGGAATTTGATGAGAAAACAAAACCAAGCCTGAAACCAGTATCACTGGTGAGTTCACATTGCTGAGTGATGCTTTCTGGTATAATTAAAAAGAAGTCCAGACGACAGGACATTCAAAAATGTGTGGGTGTGATTGACAGAAAAAGGGCACGGCCTGTGTGTTAATCTTTCTAAATGAGCGATACAGTCATTAGCGCCTCTCTGTTTTGGCTTTTTGTCAGCCCCCTTTAGTTCACAGTAGAGCTCTAGGTCTTTCCGTCTCTCTCCGTTCCTCTGTTAGTAAGCAACCCTTTTCCTGCGATGCCTCATTTCCCCCTTTATTCTCCATTTTCAGACCCTTTCTCTGTTTTCAGTCTGTTTCTGGCTAAACTGTGTGGAGAACAGAAGAGCTGATGCGATTGGTTAGACAGCACTCCGCCCCCACGTGTGATTGGCTGGAACATTCAGTGGGCCACTCAGTGCAGTGGAAGTGTATGTAGGTCAGTGTGTAGTGGGGCTGCACTGTGTGTGTGTGTGTGTGTGTGTGAGTGAAAGCTGTGACCATGTACCCTGGCAGCCCTCCAGCTCTTTCCTTCAGAGACAGAGGAGAGAGGGGGAGGGAGGGAGAGAAAGAGAGAGAGAACCACAGAGAGTTGACGGAGAGGCCTCCTACACTCCAGCTGTAACTCACAGAGGGAAAAAAAAAACCACACAGCTACAGGATCTTCAATTTCTAAAAGTGTGCATGTATAATTTAGGGGAACCTTTGCAGTTAGATTCAAATAGATTCACTCATTTCAAAAAGTCTTTTTTGTCCAAAAGAGAGTGCACTTGCAGAACGTTGACTTGTTACCATGGCGACAGGTCAAACCAGCTTCCTTTCAAACTGGTGCCTTTCTTATCCAGTAGTGTCACTGGCTGCTCCCTCCCCTCTGCCTTCCACTTGCATTTTGCTCTTTCCAAATCTCACAGGAAATGATTTCCTCTGGGAGTCTGTGCCCTAAATTTGCCCTCTAATTCCTTGGAACTCACTCGCCGCTTGCTGCGCACGTTGAAAGTGTGACGAGCTGCACGAGGTTGCACTAGCCGCAGGGATTTACTAGTTATAAAGCCCTAAAAAAATCTAACACGCGCACACACACACAGACATGCCCATCAGCACAAACCTGACTTGTCGCTTCTGTGGTGTCATCACACAGCAGCTGTCTAGGCCAAAAAGCCACTCAAAGCGCTCCTGAGCGTCATCGCCTGTGCATTTTACAGTGTGAAAGCTCTAAAAGAAAACACACACACATACACATGGTAAAATCCTGTCAGAGAACTTAATGCTCTGCCAATAAATTATTCACTGATGGTATGCTCAGTCTTTACCCAGATTTCAGACGGCCCACACACATATGTGCCTGCAGCTTCTCTAAAGACAATGAAGATCTTCAGCAGTATATGCAGTTCAGGAAGACGTTAACCTATAATACCACAGTGCTATTTATAACCAACCAAAAAAAAAAGAAAACAAGAAGAATAAATGCAGAAGTAGTTGGCTTTCAGCAATAGCTTTAGGTTCAGTATGGGTTTGCAGTATGGTTGGTTAGAAAAGTCATAAAAGTGACATATACTTTTAAGTTATTTTATTATTCCCTGAGACCCTAACAGATAAGACAAGCCTAACAGATCATTTTTTGGGCTAATGCGATTAACTTTGCTCTGATTGAACTTTAAATAAAATTGACCACCACACCAGTGCCACCTTAGGGCTCTCATACAAAACAAACAGCAAACTGATTCTTAAAACAAAAACCCGAAGTCAAACCATTGCTAGATTCATGTTTTTCTGCCAGCCACAGCACAAGACTGTAAAAGTTTACTGCAAATTGTTTTGCTACGGTCCTCACCTTGCAGCTTTTATGATGACATCCAGATGCTTGTGTACAAAGGAAACAAATATTCCTGAAACTATATACATGTAATATTTACACAGCTTGTGTGCCCAGTCCTGTTCGCTAATATTGGGTAAGCTGCATTGCCAAGCTAACCTGATCTAGCAGCATCTAATATAGTCTGATATAGTCAAAAAGAAGTTTAGTGCTTGTGGGAGCTCAGGTCCTCTTTTCAGTATCAAATGCTGAGAGAAGCCTGTCTGATGTATATGAGAACAGCTTATCCTGGTGCTATGCCTTTGCATAATGCCCTTCCCCTTTTTGGGTGAAAGCAGCCCCTTTGTATTTACTGCCAGCCTTTAATGTGACAAATTCTGATAGCAAAAATCAAGAACACTGTATTGATTTTTAGCTATTAGGTCCTTATAGTTTTTTTAGCTGTATAATCTCTTTATGGGCGACACGGGGGCTCGGTGGGTAGCACCGTCGCCTCACAGCAAGAAGGTCCTGGGTTCGATCCCCGGGTGGGGCGGTCTGGGTCCTCTCTGTGTGGAGTCTGCATGTCCTCCCCGTGTCCGCCTGGGTTTACTCCGGGTACTCTGGTTACCTCCCACAGTCCAAAGACAGGATTGGCGGTTGGAGGGTTGTTCCTGCCTTGCGCCCTAAGCTGCCGGCTAGGCACCGGCTCTCCCGTGACCCTGAAAAGGAATAAGAAATAAGAAGTGGTCAAGAAAATGAATGAATGAATGAATAATCTCTTTATAACTCTGTATAGCTATAGCTATACAGTATAAATCCTATGGCCAGTCAAGCAAACAATTCTAACTGTTGACTTTAGTATCATTACCTTACCTATGATGAAGTGTTTGCCACAGACAGGCATGTGTTGACAGGGTGGGCCCCACAATTTACCGTGTTCATACCGTCTACAGATGGCCGGAAGCCACAGATCTCTTCATTTACTGTACTCTGCGTTTTTGAAGTAAAGAAAATCATATACTGGGGTTTTTTTGTTAGTGTGATTGCAGTAGACAGTAGGTGTAGTTTTGTCTGGATTTCAACTGTGGCAATTTTCAAAATATCGACACCAACTCTTCCACGAGTTCCAACTCTAAAACGTCCGACACGGTCGGGATCGGTGCGCTTGTATAAAGCTTAGGGATCTGTGCACTCGTTTACCCTCCACACACGTTTTTATCGCCCTTTCTTCCCATCCACTTCCATTGATCATTGGTTTCTAATTTTTTGTCATCAGTACTTCTGCTTGAATAACACATTGTGCATACACACTATGACCAGTCTGATCAACTGTATTTACACTCCCAGCTACTATATGCATACACACACCCAAACTACAGACTTACACAGACACACACACACTAATACGAATGGTGCTGATGCTAAAGTCACTGCTTCTCTGCAATCACACTCCCATTTTCTGCACCTCTCCAGTTATTATTATTGTTGGCTGTACAAACTGTACCGCAGCATCTTTTAGGCATGGTGCAACTCATTTTTCAAATTTGGCACCAGTGTTTGTTTTCATACAAAAGGGGGCATGGTCATTCCCATGACAGGGACGTGGCGTATGCCTGGTCATATCCATTGTCTGAGATTTGAGAGAGTGAAATGCATAGAGCAAAATGCACTCCTAGTGCTGGTGCCCAGCCAGGTTAATGGGAGGGTGGTCATCCAGGAAGGGCATCCAGTATAAAACCTGTGCAAGAGTGTAGATAAACGCTGTGGTGACCCCAAGTCCGGGGTCATGAAATAAATAAATAAATAAATAAATAAATACGCAGACCCAATTTTTTTTTCACTTCTGAAAAGTGAGCTGGGAGCGATAGGTGGGCGGAGCCTGGGTATGGTAATATTGGCTTGGCAAGAATGTGGGCTGAATGTGTAAATTTTGGGGGGCATACATATTAATGAGTCAGGAATGTTATGAAACAGTCTAGGATTTTGGAAATGGCCCGTTTTACCGCCCTCTTTTGCACATGCACGATTCGCATTTGAAAGAGGAGCCGACAGCGTTTGAGGAACGCTCCTTATTCAACTGCGCCAAGGTAAACACCGTGTTCCACTGCATGTCCTCTTTTAAGATCCTCTTAAGCCATGGTGTGAGAAGGCTATATTTACACAAGGACTCCACTTACACTCTTAAACACACAGAAAGAAGCAGAGAAAGACATGTGAGACAGTCAGGACACACCTTTTGAACAAACCAGCAGATGAGTGTCTAACGTGATGGATCGACTGGAAACCAAGAACCAGCTACATCATGCTTTGTTTAGCTGACTGGAGTCGTGTGATCTGACCAACACGCCTATCTGTCTGCGAGAAAATATAAACAAACTTCCTATTTTTTCCACTGGCTGTCTAAACCCACAGTGACTAAGCTATTGAATGCAATGCATGATGTTATAGCTCGGGTTTGTCTGGAAACCATTGCATTTGACCCCGCTCCTGAGATTAATCTCGTAAGAAAACACATGTTTGGTGTGAGCATAATGAATCCTTTTTTTTTTTCCCGGCACTCTGCTTTTCTTTCTGCATAGCCTGAGACTGTTGCTCACAAGACACTTCTCGAACTTTGTGTGTGTGTGTGTGTGTGCTCAGTGTGCTCAGTGTGCATCTAAGCTCCCAGGTGTGCTCACACACTCACCGTTTCGTGTAAAGGGATCTGTTTTGCACGTACCGGTGGACAAATCAACACGAAGCTCTTAGAAACGTATTACTGTGATTATGGGAGTCCTCGGGGAGGGTGGAGGCGGGTGTTAGGTTTGAGGATTTCTGTGTATGAGTGTGTAGCTTTGCAGGTTTTTCAAGTCGTCTGTGCTCAGCCGAACAGCTCATTTTCTCTTTTTTTCATGTTTTGTCAAGTTTTTTTTGTTCCCAGACGAATTTAACAAGCGAGCTCTTCACCAGACGCGGAAGGGTTTGCGAGTCTATTTTTTATCCCTTCCTCACCCATTCTTTTCCTCGTCTCTCTTTTTCTTTTCTTAGTGCTGAGTGCGTTCACGCATGGGAGGTTGTGTGTGACGGTCCATTTCTTTTCTTACATTTCAGAAGCACGGGATAGAGCTCGAGCCAAGGTGTGTAACTGTTTTGGCCTGGGTCTAACCTGTGTGTCTGTGAGAGAGAGAGAGAGAGAGAGAGAGAGAGAGAGAGAAAGAGAGAGAGGGAGATTCTGGCACCATGCCAGAAATCTCCACAAAAGCAAGAGATAGCTACTCTCAGGTTTTTGTTCAGGGTTTTACCACTAAAGGCACTAATTCATGTTGGAGGGAAATCCTTTGCTACTTCCACAAGATAGTTTCCCTTCTTGTGCAACTCGGCAAATCAATATATAGTAGCCAAAGTGGCTAGACTTCTGCATTGCGGTTTCAAAATATCTGGACTAATTGTGCCCTAAGGTATTCTAATTCAAGTAGAGAAACGACTGTGACTCGTTCATGTACACTGAAGTACCAGAAAAACTGGTATACTCATTAATACTTGGTAGGGAACGTTACACAGTCCTCACGCTGAGGTTCGCTGAGGCCCCAGTGTCACACGGCTGTCTCGTGAAACGATTCTCGCCAACCGACGCTGCTACGGACACGCCGCTATCGTAGGTTTGAGGCTCTGCCAAGATTCTCGTAGTCACGGTACACCCTTGAAATGCTCATATGCCAAAATCCAAACTTTGCTTCTACCTCCGAAATGCTATGACCCATCACACCGGCTCCAACTATTAAACCGTGTTCTATTAAATCGTGATAACTTGCCATTCTCACGTCGGAAACGGCTCTAGAAGCTTCCGTAGATGTCTGTCACTTTATATACGTGCACAGGTGGTGTGTTATGCATTTTATGTATTGGGCTCCTGTACCAGTTTTTCTGGTACTTCAGTGTATACTTCATATCAAAGCAAACAAATCAAATCTTAATATCTCACAGTTTGCTACCAAACTGCATGTTCTGTGAATATCACAGAAACGTTAATAAAAAAAAAGTGAAAGTGAGTTCATGACTCTCATACATGTCTAAATGAGCTCCGTGCAGCTTTGTCATCAGTAAAGCAGGACAATTCTACTTAGAGGCTTTAGCTTCCTTTGTGAGATGTCTTTGTCATGTCTTATGGAAGCAAAAGAAACGACTCTGGCATGATGAAGTATTATGAGAAGAGCGAGGCAAGAAAATCAATATTCGAGCGTGAGCTGGGGTCTCGCAGTATTAGTCTGCGTTTGATGGCTTTCAGTGGGTTTCATCATGCCTCTGAGCTACATTACTGAAAACGTGCCTCGCGGAGCCAGAAGAAAGACACAGAAACAAAGAGAGAGAGAGAGAGAGAGAGAGAGAGAGAGAGAGAACAAGAACGAGAGAAGTAAACAGAGAGTTAGAAGTGCAAGCAGACAGAATGAAAGAGAGACAAATTATAGTGTCTTGTCCATTGTTGTACGAAGAAAAGGACTGTACTATTGCACAATCCAAAAGTGTATAATGTCCAAGGAGGTTTGTTTACTGTTTGAGACGATGTTCTTTTTTAGCGTTAGGTTGGATTGTTTAGGAATATGATGCAACGAGCTTTTCAGGGGGTGCAAAGTAATGTCTGCTTGACACAGGGAGGGAAATGAAAATCGAGTAAACAATCGAATACGATGGTGCATTTGTCCTATTATTATGTATCCATCCATCCGTGCGTATATATGTTTTTACTAATGCATTAGTCAGCATTGACAAATATTAGTGTCTCTGCGTGTAAACATGTGTGCGTTTGCGGCACGCTGACGAAGTAGGTCATACCGTAGGTCACGAAACCGATGGCAATCCGAGCTGAAAGCTGTGCGGTGTCTCGGCTCGGGTAAAGTGTCTGTTTTGGTGGATGTGTGTCTTTGTCTCCGTTCTGCTACGGAGTACCAGAAACAGGAAGTCATGTGACTTGAAAGTCAAGAAAGTAGGAACTGGTGGGGGGGGGTTTACAAGGGGCTGGTGGGGTATTGTTGGGGGTTGGGGTCGCTTGAGAATTGCTGCTACAGCAGAAAATCCCATGACATGCATTCTGTACTGTCAGTTTCTCTTATTCATCATGACTTTACTGCCCCACATGTTAACTAACTGTCAGTACCTGGTACATGATTAAGGGAGTAACCTTTTTTTTTAGCTCCTAGATTAAATTCTGGAGACCTGTGTTATTTATCAGACCACAGATACTGTATGACTCAGCTTGGATGAATCACACATGACCTATGCTGTGGTTATACTATGACCTGCTGTAGGTGTCATAAATAGTACATCATTCCTCAGGTGGAATCACTGCTGCATTTATGTCCTGTGTAGCCTTGATTTAAAAAAAAAAAGGACAAGCTGAGAACTCATTTCACACAGGTAGCTCATTTACATTTATAGCATTTGGCAAACGGCGGTGTCCAGAGTGACTTACATTTACGACGTTTATACAACAGAGCAGTCGGGGTTAACGACCTCGCTCAAGGGCCGAGTAGTGACAGCTTGGTGGTGCTGGGATTTGATCTCATAACCTTCCAATCAGTAGTGAGCTCCACTGAGCTTGGTGTATCCCCATGATATTTTGGATTTCGATGGCGCTTCGTTTTCCTTTGCAGTGACCTGTACACGTGGCCGGGTTTGACCTAGACTGATGAGCTCAGCAAAGTAGACTGTGTACACACACACACACACACACACATATGCACAGCCACTGCCTTGTACAGATCATGCAGGTTGGACTGCGCAGTGACATTAGGATCGTTTCTAACATGATATGAAAATATCAGCACGCACATCTGTGGTGAGTTCTGACTCCAAGAACTGGACTTTTTTGCTGACGTTGCTGTTTGAGATGCAAGAAAGCAACAGATATTAAGTTTTGGAGAGAAGTTCACCAGGCCCCTTAAGCCAACCACACCCTGCTGTCTTTTCTTCTTCTTTTTTTATTCATATAGAAAAAATAAAGCTTCTTTTTTTTGTAAAGGACCCCAGATTGGCATGCAAGGAATAACCAGAAGGTCTGCTGAGCAAACCACTGGTCATATGTCCTATGTCATATGTCATATTCATCCTTGTACATAACCCTGATCCTTTCTGTCGCTACGACGACGGTATTACGAGAGCAGCAGTTTCATATAGTCACTTATATGGGTTTACAGGGTAGAGAATGAGTCCTTTGTATCTTTTTAATGAGTGCAGAAAACCTGCTTTCAAGACATTGGAATCAGTCAGGACTCAGTGGTGTGAATGACGGTGATTTAACTGAATACGTTTTTCAACCTACATGTGTCTGAGCAGTGCCAGAGCAGACTCCTGGTCAAAGGTCTGATTGAAAATGGGCCTGTGATATCAGTTTTTGCCAGGTGGGGCTAGAGCTTAAAGAACACACTGTTCTTTACTGTAGCTAAAAATACATTTGTGTTGCCCAAAGTTTATATGTGGTTTTAAGTGTGGGCGCATGCAGCTATGCCCAAGGCCATGCAGGGTGTCCAGTTAAGCCCAAGGGCTTGGATATCCATTACCATATGAGCTGCTGCTGGAACTGGTAAGGGGTAGCCGATAGACAAGCGGGAAGTGGATTGAGAAACAGGGGGAAAGCATGTGTGTATGCACTAGTGTTGTTTTTACTGAAATGTTAAAGCTCACGTTTCATTTTGTGGCCTGGGCCAAGCTTGTCATCCATCCAATTACAGAGCTTAAATGTCAGTTTTTTTTAGTTTTTTTTTGCTTGCTGGCGAAGCACGATTTGTCAGACGTGCTAAACTTCTCGAGGTTGCGATGTCGTCCCTTGGTCATTTATCAGCTCTTGACAGGAAGGGACTATTTAGCTGCTTCCTGATTAGGGCGAAGAAGGGGTCTCCTCCCTTTTGATTGGTCTGATAGGTTCCTGAAACTCTTAGATGCTTTATATATGATTTTATTTTTTATTTATTTATTTCAAAAGATATTCATGACCAAGCAAGAATCAGTGTATGACCACAGGGTGTAAAGTTCTACTAGTGAACGCACTTTATATTGGCTTTTACTTTAATTTCCGCCCCCATCTGTGTATAGTGTTTTTATATGTAGGAAGAAGCAAAGTTAAGAATATACATAGATAGAAGAAGAGTGTGTATTGTTTAACATTGCATTGTATTGTATAATCTGCCCAGCAGTCACCTATACACAAGCCCTGATGGACAAACTTTCAAATCTCTACCTTATTACTTTCAAATGTCCTCAGACTTTTTTTTTTTTTTTTTAATTTGTGCAATGAAGTCAGGAATCCTCCATAAATTCCCAAACACAGCACTGATTTTCTTAATGGATATTCATCCCTGGCATTGTCTCGTTCATACATACCAAATGAATGGATCGCGGTGGAAAAATAGAAAAAAACAGAAAAGAATGAATAAGAACATTAAAGGGATTAACTGAGTCTGAAACCAAAGCGCTGGAGTTCAGTTCTCATAAGTCTCCTTTTCTTTCTTCTTTATTCTGCCTTGCTCCAGTTCTTTTTTATTTTCTCTCTCCTGGTTCAGTGCGCGTGTGTGTTTATGTTGGCTCGGTCAGGAGGATGGGACGTGCAGTTCTCTGGCACGAGACGGAATTTACAGCTACGGAGCAAACTGCACCAGGGAAATGTGTCCCGTGCTACTCCCTACTTAGTGCAGGTTATGACATTATTGTCTGAGTTATCTGAAGTAATAAAGAGCAGGTTGATATGAGGTAGAACGTTACCCCTCCGGTGCGCAGGACGACAGGATTTCTGAAGCTCAGTGCTGCATGAAAGAGAGAGGAAACTGTATGGACGTGTTTATTTAAGTGCACATGTGAGTACGCGTGATATATCAGTCAGTTTGACAGCAAGAACACAGAGAGCGTGTCTCTGTCCTAGCCCTCTGATTGGCTAATAAGGGTGGGTTGGGAAGGCCAACACCCCCTTTATCATGGAAAACAAGGCTGTTCCATGCACATCCTATCAGACCTGTTGACAAAATGTCAGTGTCACTTATATGCAAGCATGTTTTAATACAGATGGGAGACAGATTAAAGGAAAAAACTGTACTGAAAACTGAAAACTGTGTGCTGTGCCTACTCTTACTGATCACTTTAATCCTATAATGGATGACTCTACACATATCCACAGGGCACGAGGGGAAAAAAAAACAAATCTGAATCCAGTTGAACACCTGGAGCCATGTGTTAGACAGCGCTCTAAACCACCATCATCAAAACACCAACTGATTAGACGTCTTTAGGAGGAAGTGCTCATCAGTCCAGTTTAATTCCAGACACTTGTCGAATCTAAGAAGCACTAAAGCTGTTCTGGTTTCTTGCGGCACTCCTGATACCTCACAAACACACTTCATATTGGTTTTTCCTTTAATTCGTGCCCTCCATGTGTATATAGTCTTTTATATGGAGGAAGAAGAACAGTTAAAAATGTACATAGTTAGAATAAGAGTGTGTATTGTATTGTATTGTATCGTATCGTATCGTATAGTAATCCACTCACTGTTTACATACACAAGCCCTGACCAACAAACACAGAGACGCAAACGAAGAGAGACGCCTTGTGCTGTCCAGAAAAAAAAACACATTTGGTAGTAAGGAATGGAATGTTCCCTTCGACAATCCAGCACATAAAGCAGCTGGGAATGGGGAGAGAGAAGAGGGG
>JAOVVG010000026.1:6430331-6441874 GCA_028566375.1 Leptodoras nelsoni
CACACACACACACACACACACACACACAGACACATATTTGTCTTAGTATCTTTCTAAGAATCTTCCCCTGAGATAATGTGAACTAATCCCTAACCTTAACCTTAACCTCAGAACCCAAAAGAATACATTTGGGCTGAATAAAAATGTCAGATTTTTAAACGATGTCATTTTAATCCCAATCTGCGGTGCCAAGAACTCCAGAATTTGTTGGCACCCTTCAAGAAAACAAGCATAAATTATTGTAATGCTTCAAATTGTCCACTCTAACAACCGACTTACTTTTTAAAAACAGAACATTTACTGCACGCAGAGAATCCCACATGCAAAATGAGATGAATGTTTATGTGAAAATACATGCAGTTAATAAAAAATGCCATTAAGCAAAAGATTATTGAGGTGTCAAAATCAACTAGCATCAGTTTTGCCAAGCATTAGGATATTTTTTTTGGTTGTAGATCCAAATATCCTGTCCAAATAGCCTGTGGTCTCTGTACATGCCTTAGAGGAACAGAGGGTTTCCTCCAACTATTGACTGATGAGGTGGCACTAACTGTTTTGGGACTGAGTGATTGGCTGGGAAGGGCATTACGTTGTATTTCTAATCTGCAATACCGATTTGCAGTGTTCTATAATACAGTTTGATGAAGCATGGTGTCGGTTGCATCCTCATGCCAGTTTACAGGACGTGAACAATCTCCTCTTCACTTCCATTTGCAGACCAGAAGGCTTTGGAGTGGCCCTCTAGCGACGATATAAAGGCTTACCAGGAGGCATGCTGGGAGCTGGAGTTCTTACCAGTTGCAGAGAGGCTGAAGAAACGCATGCAAAGATACGCAAACCTACCGGAACCCATCAGTGTTCCTTCCTGATCAAGCGTTCCTGAAGTGTTAAGTGTTAAGAAGAAGACATATCCAGGGTATATACTGAGTGCACTTTATCTGCTTTAACGTACTGAACGTTGCTGGATTTAATAATATGTACAGAGCAACACTGTGAACGCAGAGAACCCAGAAATGCAAGAATGTATAACAAGGAACATCCAGGAACACAGCAATGATCTCAAACTCTTTATTAAAGAGACCAGAAGGGACACAAGACAGAGTTAGGATCTCATGTTAAACAGTTATAAGCAAAATGATACAAAATGGCACTGGTTCTCCATCTCCGACATTTCCTTTAAGCTTAACAATAACACTTTACTGGTACCATCTTTACAATTATAACAACGCTAAACCTCAGAACTGTCCCACAAGTCTAATTCAGTAACAATTCAATACACAACCAAGGTATAACAGGCATTTATTATGATATCCAAATTAAAATGTTAGTAAGCTACCAAAATCAAAGAATTTACGCAAACGCACAGTGGGAAACGCTACCAAGCTTTGATCCAGGATGGATCTGTTCCTGTGTGTGTGTGTGTGTGGTGGGGGTGGGGGTATTACTGCATAGCAGAATCACATCCTCTACTAGCCGAGTTGTGCTTCGACTGTTAACATATCCAGGAACTTGTAAGACGTAATGATGTTTCCTACTTGTAATAATTCACAGGCTTTCTGATTGGACAGACACAAAAGTGGGCCAGAGACTAAAAACACGGTTAAACATACATTCCAGATCTGATTTTTGTCCCCAATCCCCGGTATAAGAGGTATTTTAAGAATATGAATACACTTGAATACAATTGTTCACACAATTCTCTCAGCTGGAGGTATTTATCTCCGATACCTCCATGCTCACGTTATGTGGGATTGTTTACCAGAGAAAACAAAGAATACTTACTGAAATTCAGGTAATACAAAGAGATTACGCTTTATTTCTTTTCTTTTTTGTTAAACATTTTCTTATAAAAGTGTCAGTAACTGACATCAGTCTCTGAAGATTGATTTTCTTTCTTTTCTTTTTTTTTTTTTAAAAAGGAAACTCTTTGCTTCTTAACATACATCTCCAAAAAAAGTACCATCCCTCTTTCTTTCTCAACACTCTCCTACAGCCATCATCATACAGCCATCATCAGAATGCAGTACTTGATTGATTTTTTTTTTTTTTTTTAGTAAACACAGAATCTATAATCCTTAAAACACACATACGTGCACACAGACATACATATACAAACACGCTTAACAAGTTTAAAAAAAAAGCTGCTTAGTTATACTCCTTGAAGTTCTTGAAAAACAAGCAGTGTCAATGTCATGATCATTTGGGGAGCCAGGCTCTGAGCATCCGAAGCCTGTGCAGGGCAACTACAAACGATAAGATCCTGCTCACCAAAGAGCACTTAGATACTTAAGGAGATATAATAACAGGAGGTATTTTTATATTGACAACCCTAAAAACAAAATAAAACAAAATAAAACCCAATAGCTTTTATGATTATGGGTTAACATGACCATGTTGGTAAAGGGAAGACAGGTGAAGGGTTGGGGAAGGGTTCAGACCAACAGGAAGCACATCGCATTAACAGGAAGACTGGTTTTATCCATGAAAATCGATCCATCACTCGGCTTGTCACTCAAAGACAACGCAAAGTGAATTTAGGAAATGGTCGCTAACCCAAAAAAAATGGCTACATTATAGCTGAAGGATATCTTGATATTTCAGAAACAAAGTGCTTTGATATTTTTAATGCCTGAAATACCAAAAAAAAAAGGCTATAAGATTTTATATATTTTTTGTTATACAACACATTGGTGAGTAGAGACAAAGTGGTAACTTATAGCAAACCAAAAACATGGGCTCAGACAGCTGGTTCTGTTAAATCTCTCTCTCTCTCTACACATACATACACACACTCTTTCTCTCTCTCTCTCTGGATTTCTTCACACACACACAAAATTCATTTCTCACTCCCTCTCACGTCGCACACGTTAGCTTATGAAATTGGCAATGGTGTGGGTGTTTGGAGGCTCACGCCTCTCAGTTGAGAAAAGCAGCATTAACGAACAGCACGTCTGCTTTCAGCTCCGGTGCTGCACATGACTAGGCACACATTTACGCAGCTTCACTAATGCTCTTCTCTCCAGTCACCTGTACTACACTAAAACAAAAATGAAAACAAACCAAAAACAAAACAAGAGTAGAAAGGCATGATAGTGCACACTGCTTGCACCGGTACTGGAGTTACTGGTTCTCCTTTCAGCTCAGAAAAAAAAAATTGAGGTGCAGCTTCATTCAGATGCATTTGAAACACTACATGGTGGAGGGCTAGCCTCCTGAAGCTCGCAGTCTCAGGCTATCCCATTACACAGCTTTGCAAAAAAAATGTTGCCCTCTACTGGTGGGCTTTGGCACTGCATGCCAAGCAACCACACGTTTCAGTCAGCGAGTGGGTTCAGACAACATCTCTTCTGATTCTATTTTTTTTTCCTTCCGCCAGCATCTGCCACAAAGATGATCGATGTCATCCTCCATTTCCGGCTTTCCTTAATTTTTTTTTTTCCTCTTTTTTTTTGTTGTTTTTACTTTTACTGATGTGTCCCACGAAAGCAACAACAACAACGACAGTGAAATTACAAAGAGAAACGGTAATAGCACTTCATGTCATATAGCGAGTGATGGCTCTTAGAGCATAGAGCAGTTCCGCCTGCATGCGCGCTTCCATAAGAAGCAAATTTACATGGACCTAGAAAGAGAGAGACAGAGACGAGGACGGCTGTTAGAAACTAGGATTTCTGCAAAGCAAGAAAATAAACGGTGTGAACCGTGTATGAGACGGAAACATGAATCGTTCTTACCTTCTCAGAGTGCTGAAACTGCCTCCAGAAACTCTCATACATCCTCTTGGTGGTCTTCTCTGGGCTACACACCATAGTCTTGATGTAGACTTTAAAGCTGCAGTCTAGCAGCTCATTGATCTCGCCGTAATCATAATCATCATACCTGGAGACAAAGAAAATGTTAGCATACCCTAAAAATGCCCTTAAGAGTTTAATAAATGGATATAGCATGACTCCTGGAGGCTGACCTGATCCCAAACATGCAGTGGATGTAGTTCCAGATGGCTCGGCGAAGCATGGAGGTGTCTACACCCTGGTGTGTAGCCATTGTGTTATAGGTGAGATTGTACACTATCTGGAATTTCTCATCAAGCAGCTGGCCGACGTCTGGGTACAGCCGGTTCACCAAGGAGTAGCCATGGTCCTCCCAGCTGTAGTCCTGACAACCGCATGGAGCATCGCGATCAGCCCATCTTTCATCTCATTAAAGCAATACTCAATCTGACTGAAAGAAGGGTGTGCAAGATGTCAGTATGTGCCTCCTTGATTTACCTGCACTCTGAAGGTGGGCACATGCTCTCCTCTCCTGGAGAAGTCTTGGTAGCCATAACTGGGGTCCTCGAAGTGCCTTGAGACGTCCCTGGACGGCACACACTCCTCGTCTTCTGTGGGCAAATCGCAAGCGTGAAGTTACAGTCATCAAACCCGGGTCATCCTTTTAGGTTTAGGTTCTCAACATTTTGAGAACACCATGCTTCTAGTGGTCAGACTTAAGATCACATATCATTGTCTAGTGACATACTGATAGCACTTTCCTAGCAATGTCATTATTTATGTTTTTTTAATACCATTAGCTATAATAAGTAAATAATAATAGTGACCGGAGCAGCTGTAATAACCCTGTGATAACCAGGAATAAAATCAGTGTCGCCATATGTCAGCCTGTACCTGCTGTGGCCACGAGCATGCTCTCCGTCTTCTCGCGCTCGAAGCGTGTGGCCATCTCCTCCTGACTGGCCTCTTCTTCATCACGACACTCCTGCAGCTGCTTCATCCTCTCCATCAGCACTTCCACCTCACCTGACTCCTCCATATCCTATACACACACATACCGGGATGTTGATCCGTGTTTAGACTGACACACAGGAAAAGAGCAGTTAGTCGAGTCATATAAAGAGAGAGTGATCTTCTTACCAGCTGGTTTCCCACAATATCGTCCGGAGTGCCGTTGCCATTGGCGATGTCGCACATGCAGTAGCCGCTGAGTGAGGGGGGTCTGAAAGTGTGTCCTCCTTCGGCGTGAATGTCTGGTGTGATCCCACAGCCGAAGGTGAACGATGCCAAAGAATGGTAGTGTGTGAGCAGCACGACGGCATGGATCAGCTCGGCTAAAGACCAGCTGTGCTCCTCGGCCTTCAGTAGGTTCTGTTAAAAATCGGCAACGGGGAATCATTCAGCAAGTGTTTCTGAATTATTTTATACTTGTTCAATGAACTAACATATCATAAAACACACAAGCACTAAACAGGCTATAGTTTTATGTTTATGATTATGATCTTCCTCCAGCAGTTGGATTTTAGTGTTTCTTTCATTCAATAAACGCAACACATCATCTGTTGTCTTATAAACGTGTTACGCAATCAACCTGCTTTTTATACAGGATCATTACGTAATATGATTATAACTGCTCATACAACGACCTTCACTCGTTGTGTAATACCTCAATGTGCGTTTTTGTCAGCAACCATGGCCGGTGAGCCAGGATCTTGTTGAGTTCTCCCAGGGCTCGCAGCTTCTGCGGGGCTCCATCTAATCCGTTCAGCCACTTGGGGTCCCCCCCAACCTGCAGGAAATCATTCACATGCAGGTTGACCAAGTACGAACACTGGTGCCTGGCAGCAGCCTGAAAGAGAGCAACAGAACAGAACCGGTTTAACAGCTGCCCTTTTGTTTTACACGTCCATCATCTCATTTCTCTCACGTCCAACGTACCATTATGCCAATGTAGTGCCTGTAGTGGCGGGACAAGGGTCCGTCCATCTGAAGCAGGTAATGTTGCGTCCTCAGGAAGCAACCCAGGTACTGAGGATGGAAACCCATCACCAGGCAGATGTTATCCAGCCGGCCAAGCGAAAAGGCATCCTCGAATATCGACTGCGTCCTGGTGTCCACTTTGCTGACTTGAAGGATCTGGAATGGAGGGATAAAAGGACAGAACTGTTGCTGAGATTTTGATTCTGCTGCTCGACGGTGTTGAGAATTTAATTTAAGTTAAAACTGACGTGATGTCTGAGCAACAAGTCTAACCTCTTTCTCTGGGATGAATCTGCTTGGTCCGTTTCCTAGAGGCCTGGGGATACGCACTCCCATATCCTGCACAAATAAATAATAAAAAAAACAGGCATTAAGACATTTTGAAATTTGTGTTTTTCTTTTTAAGAAAGCCTGAAAAGGAATAGTGGAAGTCTGAAATGCAAGAATCCTAAAGAGACGAAAAGAGGAAAGAACCCCATCTTTCTTCAGGTCAGAGCTAGCTACTAACCTCAGTCCTAAATAAAATGCACTCTGTCTGATCTGGTGCAAGCATGAATAAGAATGAATAAGAAAACCAGCTAGGAAAAAAAAGAAAGAAAGAAAGAAAGAAAGAAAGGGGGAAAACATCTATGCAGTTTTAAAGAACTCTTTCTGACATTGTGGTCATGAACAAAGGCAATGGGTGAAGTAATAGTATGTATCACCAAACCAAGCAATGAGAAATATATCCTCGGGCTGGTGAAAAGCTGAAATAAAAAAAAAGAAAAAAGAAAGCGTTGTTTTTATCCTTTTATTGTTACTCGGTGTTAAAGGTCTCGCGCCCGACTGATGAATGACTGAATGAATGACCCTTCACTGTGGAGCTCATTTCACCCTTATGCCAAAATACAATAATGAAAGAAAAGAAACAGGTCATGACAGCTTGAGGACACGGCTGATAAAGCGATCTGCAATAAGGAAGAGGAATAAAACGGCAAGAAAAATCAGGCGAAGGCGTAAACAAAGAGAAGAGAGGAGCTGCAGGGAGTGCAGAGACCCGTTAGTGAAAAACATCTCCAGCTTTGTAACACAAACAGGGCACTACGAAGCGGACATGCTTTCCAGTGATTTGTCTTTTTTTTCTTCCCTCTTACCTTTTTACTAAGCCGCTCGCACTGTGTGCAAATGTTAAACAAGGCTGTCACTGTTAGAGAAGTGTTTTTCACGGGCTCGTTATCTGCCGACGCGTGTCTCATCTTGTGCTTTGTTTGTTTCTTAAAAAGTTTCCTTTCTTGGTTTAGTTTTAGCTCCGTCTTTTTGTTCCTTGAGGCATTTGGCTTTCTTCCTTTCTTGCGTCTTTCTTTCGGTCTTTCTTTCTTTCCCCCCCTTCCTTGCCTAGCCAGCTGTTGGAGCTCCAGAGCAGTATTACCCACTCTCCTCTGGCCCGCTCCGGCTAAATAAGAAGGCGGCGTTGGACTGACACAGCGTTTAACCAATCGGCTTACGAAAACAACATCCCGTCAGCCAATCACCGTACGCCGCTGGGCGGGGCTTGTAATGAAAGGAGAAGGGAGGGCAAAAAAAACATGCGAGCTGACCAACGAGCCTTACATTATCACAACGTCGTCAGTCTTTTTCTATTTTTTTTCATTTTTTTGGGGTATGCCACAAAGATGAATATCTCTTTAAATTTTTGAGGTTAGATTCTTCTTGAGTCAAAGTTCCAGGACAAGTCATTACATCTGTAGTGCTTTTATTTGTTATAAAAAGTTATTTGGCACACAGCCAAAATTATTTAAAGGGATAAAATGACAGAGATTATGTGTAGAAAGGTATGGAATGAAAATGCACTCATTAATATAGAAATGTAAGATGAGAGATATAATATATATATAAATAGTATATATACATGAGAGAGAGAGAGAGAGAGATGTATATATATCTATATTTACTAATATATCTATATATACTATCTATATATGTATGTGTGTGTACATATACATATACACATACACACATCTCTCTCTCTCTCTCTCTCTTTCTCTCTCTCTCTCTCATATATATATATATGGATGGGGTGGGTTGTACTCTTGCAATGAGCAAGAGTAAATACCCATAAAGTTAGTGAATTGCTGAGTGACATGATGTCATACCTGCAGCACAACAGAAAAACAAGCCCGAGATCAATTCTCGCCTTCCGCTCTGCAGCAGACCGAGTCAGTCAGTCCACCCTGAGATAAGGTGGATCGAAGTTATCGGATTCTGTTCTGGAAAGAATTCACCCAGGAGGTCACTTTCTTTGAATGCACCTATCGATACCTACTTATCCTTTACGTCTTCCACTGGTAAAGCTGATCGCTTCTATCTTATCTGGAGCACACAAACATATTTTTCAAGTCACAGAATAGAGATCCTCAGAAAGACTTTGTGTTATACCACTAAATCCCCAAAGCAAGAACAGCTCAGAAAAGGAAACGTCGTTCGTTACGGTCAACAAGATGACGAACTAGGACTTTCAAGGCACAATCTTTTTGCCGTGCATCTAGATGAATTCTCCTCAGTTTTCCTATTTTCATTATTTGGGTTTAAAGAAATGCGGGTGTTTTAGAGGCAGCGTTAAAAACGTGTTAAATGCACGGTGCATGGTTGAGATGATAGGCAACACGCTGTTGCACTGTCGCTCTGTCAGAGCGCTGCAAGTTTGAGAGATGGAGAGTCTATTCAGCATGTTCATTGTATCACTGAAACACCCCCTCCACATGCCCACCACACCCCAACCCCCCTTAACTCCACTTCGAGGGTAAGAGAGGGGTGTAAACACACCGGAGCCAGAGTCAGCACTCTTTGATGAGGGGGTGGAGGAGGGAAACAAGCCTTGCTGAGCCCTATGGTTCAGCAAACCCACACAAAATAGATACCGGTTAGAGATCGCCTGAACCAGCCGCTATACCGCAGCCAAAAATCATCGTGTGTGTGTGTCTGTGTGTGTGGATAAACTTTAAACTTTTATTAGGTGAAATCTTTGTTTGGCCTGTGGGAGCAAAGCTCCAATAGACGGCTTCATGGAACTGAAGGGCACTTTTTTCCTCTCTAAATGCAAATGAATAGATAAATAGCTCATAGAAAGCTAGAATATAAAGGTCACTGTTTGAGTGATTACATTTTAACTGTATGAAGTACTTACCTGACTGTATCAGACATGCTTAAGTAAATCACAGCTGCTTTGATTAAAAGAGAAAAGAAAAAAACTGATTAATCTTCTCACTCCTACATTATACCTTCTATCACCTTCTATCACTGTGTAGCAGAATGAAGCGATGATTTAATACATCCTAGATTGCCTCATTAGTCCAAAATGCTTTCAAGTGTATAGATTATTACTATTACTATTAAGTGTATTTTGCTTCAAAATGTAAATCACAGCCTAAGAAACGTTTTCTTTAAACTCAAGTCTGATGGTACGAGCGCGTTTGCAGTTACGGCGCACCTTTGCAACTCTTGGCTCCGTTTTCTTTCTCATGCTGAACAAGCAGGCGCTCTTTAAAAAAACCACACGCTGTCGGATGTTCAACAAGTGGCAGAAAAAAAGTTGCCTGGTGCAGCCCTGCTCAGAACCAGTTCCAACCTGACCTATCACAGAGCTGGGGGAAGACAGAGGGAGAGGTTTACAGAAAAAAAAAAGCAGAAAAGAAAAGCCACAATGACATAAGCCTAGCAACAGGAGTCAGCCAATCACAAGGCAGAACAACAGTTCCAGGGTCCAATCTCTTTTTTTTGCTGCTCACTCCCCCACTCTAAGTTCCTCTAAAAGGAAAAAAAGTTGAACTCCAATATGCAGCTGTGTGCACAGTGTCCATGAAGGAGTGCTAGACTTTTATGAGCAAACGTTCCTGCTGCTTATTGTGCTTTGAGGGACTTTTGAGAGGTCAACATAAGTGGTGGTGAACTTTAGACTATATGGTGTGATAATGCTGAATAGGAAAAAAAAAGGAAGAGATAAACGGCATTCTGGTCATGTATAGAATTAAATCTTCGGCGCATTGAGTATCGCTCGTTCCTGTGGGTCAAATGTGTGGCTCAGAAGTTTTGAAGTATTGTTAATTGGATCTCTCTCTCTTTCTTTCTTTCTTTCTCACACACACACCCACACCTTTGTTTGTAGCCATAATCACTGGTAGTATCACACAATCTCTTTGACTGTCTCACCTCCACCTGTGTCAGCTGAAACAAAAACAAACGGTGCTGTTAAACGAAAAACAACTCTACGACAAATGTGTTACACAAACTCTTCGCTCTGTACCAATAAACTCATACTTCAGTTAACAATGAAAGCTTTGGTTGTGCTTCAAGTCCACTTCAGACACCAGATTTGTTTGACCATTTCCTCTGTAGTAGATCACACCCTCCCGTCTTCCCCCACCCCCACCCCCAAACACACATTCATATCCTCAGCCACTTTTTCTAGCACTTTTTCGCTTGTCCTCACTCTCCTCACTCTCCTCCTTCCCCACTTTTCATCCCTCCACCCACCCTTTCCAGTGTTACTTGGCTACACCGCTCCAGTTCTGACAACTAGGCTGATTGAAGCAGTCCTTTCCTTGCATCTGTCTTCCTGAGAGGTGCGGTCTACTAACACACACACACACACAAAGGAAACAACACTCCCGAGACGACAGAGAATGCTAGCTCACATCATTCCAACTGCAAAAAATGTTTACAGCTTGAAATGGACACACTAAATGTAATTACAGGGATTTATTATTATTGTTCTGGGTTGTGTGGCCAAGGCGAAATGACATTTTTAATGAGATTCTCATGCCTCATAAACTATAGTTCAAGATCTGTATGCACTGTAAGCCTGCAGTGAACACTGCAACATCCTCAAAGATTAAAGTTAGGGAAGCATTGTTTGTAATCTGGTATCTGTGGCGGTCGCAGGACGGTAAAAAGTCGATCTGATCATTTCTTTCCTTCTTACCTGCTTGTCTAGCTATATTGCGCCTGACCGGAGTCTTCCACGCGGCTAGGTAGGCATGTTGATAAAGCTAGCGAGCTAGTCGCTGTCTGCTCATCACATGTCTAACACAGGTGAGAACAGGAAGTACTGTCAGTGCTGCTGTTACAGGTGTTTTCTTTCATGTGGATGAGACATGAGGTTGATGGATATGGGTAGGGTGACCACAACGCCATGCTGCACTCCTCTCCCCAACCCTCTCTCTCTCTCTTTCTCTCTCTCTCAGACTTGTCCTCCAGCACTTTACCAGCAGTACACGTTCATGTGTTTTGAAGGCATGACTTATTCTTAGTGGTTTCTCTAAAATCAAAGATGTTTTTTGTTTTTGTGTTCTTGGAATGAGGAAAGAGTTTTATCCTGTTTACTCATTTGCAAGCTATATCGTTCCTTTGTTCGTTCTTTCATTCACCTTCATTCATTTCTTTATGCTTTTCACTTGGCTGCATGATGGATGAAGGTTAGCGGAAAACCGAAGGAGGACACGGGAAGAACATATGAAATTCCGCACAGACTGCAGCACTGCAGTCAAAAACACAGTTTTATCTTTGGCTGCACGGATGGATGGATGGATAGATGGATAGAGAGAGATAGATAGAGAGACAGATAGACAGATAGAGAGACAGATAGACAGAGAGACAGACACATAGACAGACAGACACACAGATAGACAGACAGACAGACAGAGAGACAGACAGATAGATAGGTAGACAGACAGACAGATAGAGAGACAGACAGATAGATAGGTAGACAGACAGATAGAGAGACATACAAGCAGATAGATAGATAGATAGATAGATAGA
>JAOVVG010000026.1:6801216-6812471 GCA_028566375.1 Leptodoras nelsoni
GTTGTGTGCATTGCAATATTTTAAGCAAAACTGTGCTCTTACCCTGCTAATTGAACCTTCACACTCTGCTCTTACTGCTCTAACTTACCAATTGTGTTGGTAGCTGGTTTGCCCTTTGCGTCTCTCACTCCTGCTTTGGATTTAAATACCCTTAAATACACTTAAGGCCAAACGTCTAAAAGCTTATTTGAGCTCACATTCATTATTTAAATTCAATTCCAATATACTGTAGCAGAAAGCCAAATTAATGTGTCTGAATATTTATGGACGTTGGGGTGTTTATGTTCTTAGGGTACATCCCTTCCACACATTTAGTATGTTTACCTTTCCTATTCTCCAGCTGTATACTGTAATGATTTATAATACCACTTTCTGGTGTCACCCAGACGAGTCTGAGAATATCGGAATAAATAAAATAATTTTCTATTAAAAAAAATGTACACATGCATCCCAGGCAAAGCAGACTGATTTAATCTTTTTAATGACCATCAAGTTGTCACTGATAATTCTTGATGAGTTATATAATGCGATAATCCATCTTGCTTATAAACACTTATATATTCTGACTCCAGTTAGTAACGTTATCAGGAATTAAAGTATAGGTCATGTGCGTTAGAAAATATCTCCAGCAAATGACATAGTAGGTCGTTAGCAAAGGGTCAATGGGAACCATGTAAACATCATGACTCAAGAATACAAATTTCTACAGGACACACAAAAGACAATAATTGCATAATTTGATACATTTAACTGCAGAGGAACACTGTGTATGGCCCTATAGCAATGTATATTCTCATTTTCTGTTGTCTTTCAATTTTCCCTTCATCAGCATAAACTTTCAGATAAAGGGAGCGAGTTAAAGGGAAGGACTTGAACATTTGCATCAGATTTTGTCTTGCAGTTTACATTTATAGTCCCATTTAAATAACAGTCTCTTTTGGGTGAGTCTTCGTTTGTGGTTCTGTGGTGCTGTTTGCATTGGACACTTCTGTCAAACATGGTGGGAGCCATCTTAAGTTTATCATTGTAATCCTGCACCAAAACAGAAGCATTTGGCACCTTGCTTTTTATGTGGTTAAATGATGTGTCCCCTGACTTATGTGTTCCATCCTCTGCCATGCAGTCTCTGGGTGTGTGAGGGAATTTGCAGCACTGAACTGTAGAAAGCTGTGTGTGAGCTTGAGGATGTATGGCCTCCAGTGGCAGTTTACATGGACTGGTTAAGTGTGATTCATCAGCTCCTGAATCACAAGGTGGGTGGTCGTGTGACTGATGGTGCATTGTGTGGACATTACATCCCCTAAGGTGGCAGCCATGCTTTTTGAGAGAATTAGTTCTTGTTGGTGTCTGGGAACACTTGCGGAAATGGACGGGAACACAGTGGACGTTGTTTACATCATGATGAGAAGTCGTGTGCATTGCATTTAGTGTGGAATAGATGCTCTGCTCTTTGGCTACATGACTGCCTGTTGAAGCAAACTGTGAAGCTGGGCATGGGCACTCTTTCGCTTGAATACAGGTGTGCTGATGGGCCCACTGCGTGCTCCTTTTGTGCTGCGACAAAAAATGGGCACAGGTACAGCCGGTATTATAAGAGTAATTACGCAGATATACAGAATCTGTGCTTGCCGTGCCATTGGGATCAGAATTTTCTTTTACATAGTCTATTTTGCTTTTCAACGGACAACAAGATGCATGTTGAGGAGCACTTTCATTGGTTAGCTGAGTACATTCTTTTTGGACCTCTGTTTTTTCCATATTTCTATCATTAGTTGCCAATGGCTCAAGTTCATACTCGACCACTTGTCCCCTGGTATCCGACTGGTACTTGCTTGCCTGGCAGGGTTTTCCTTCACCGTAGGTGGATGACAAATCAGAGGTACCTGCTTTAAAAGCATGACACTTGGCGAACAAATCAGGCACAGGAATTTGTCCACAAGTGCCCTGTGGACCAATACAGCGACACATGCACTGAAAAAAGAATGTAGAAAAAGCCCAACTGATACACATGATTAGCATCAGAAATGTGCCAAGCTGAGTGTAAGCCAGGACCGTGGATGGCATCATCATTGCTCCAGCAACAAAGGTGGTGAGCGCTGCCATGGCAATAGCTGAACCCATTCTGCTCAATGAAAAAACCACCTTCCCTTCCCTGTCGGGTTCTGGAGCCAGGCGGTATGCTACACCATAATGAACCGCAAAGTCCACCGAAAGCCCTACGGCCACAGAGATGGTAACAGACTCTAGTATATTTAGTTCCCACCCCAAGAGCACCAATGATCCCACAGTTACAAAAATGGTTCCAGCGATCGAGATAATGGCATAAAGGCTAATAATGATATTCCAGGTAGTTAGAAGCATGACACTGAAGGCAACCGCCACTGACAGTGCCATGGCAATAAGCGTTCCATCAGACAGACTATCCTGGAGGTCATAGAATTCCAGGTTGCTGACAAACCAACCATAGCTTAGCCCATCTGGAGCATTCTTTAACTCTTCTTGTATCCAGGAATCCACTTCGTGGTAAAACAGATGCATTTTTTCATATGCTAACGTGAAGTGGTAGGTACTGTGAAATTCAAGCACAATGGCACGGATCGTATCGTTAATGTCAAATCTTGGCCCTGGGGTCTTACTATCCAGATGATAGACAGTGCTGCGATCCAGCTCCATAATCGCTCGCTTGATGCACAACTCAAAAACATCTTGTTTGTAAGGGAATGTGGACTGACTGCAACATGGGTAGACTTTAGCCTCATCACAGTCTTGGTTCTCCATCCACTGCTTAAAAGTCTCCATGAAGCAACTGGTGAAATCTTGTTCATTAGACTGGAATACAAAGCTTTGGTTCCTGAGCTTCTGACAGAAGTTGAGAATCCATACTTGGCTGGCAGGGCTGGCAATGTTGAAGCTTGTGTCAAGTGTCAGTTTGCCTTTATTTTTGGGGTTCATGGGATCACCACTGTCTATTGGAATAACACCCCATATAATGGTGATAGGCATGTGGAGATCTTCTCCATGGTGGACCCGTTCAAACATGAACAGTTTTTTGTATTCTGCATCGTAGCGTTCAAAAGGATGCGTGGAGCGAAAGACTTGAAATTCTGACAGCTCCAAGGAAGGTAATTTTATTTTAGGGCTTACACACACAATATATGCTCCAACACCAGTTATGCCCAGGAACCAAAAGAGCCACAAGTAGCGCAGTTTGATTACAATGCACGGCAGTACTTTTTCAAAGAAAATGCGGGAACACTCGGAGACAGCAAATAGGCACTTGTTGGCATTCCGATACACGCTCTTCAAAAAGCTTGTGGTGTGATGTGGTGACCTGAAGCACATGAAGATGTTAAGTAGGTATCGCTCATGAAGAACCACTACAGCAGGTAACCAGGTTACCATCAGAACATAATTGACCAGGATAGCAGTGCCAGCATAGACACCAAAGCAGCGGATGGCTGTAATATTACTGACGTAATTGGCATAGAAGGCAGCGGCTGTAGTGAAGCTGGTGACAAACATTGAAAGAGCTGCATGCTGAAGGGTGACATTTACAGTTTCCGAGAGCTCAGAGTTCGGCTTGTCGATTTTCGTGTAGTTCCAGACATCACATAACACGAAAGCATCATCTGCGCCAATCCCGACGAGAATAATTAATGCCGTAAGATTCATAAAGGGGAAGAATTCAAAGTTGAAGACAACCCGATAAAGGACATAGGAGATAATTAAGGAGCTGATGATGGCAAACATGGTCATGATGGTGATAAAAACGGACTTGGTGTATACACACATAACTATAAGTACAATCACAATTGCTATTGCAGGATACATAGTGTCTGTTAGAAGGTAGTCCTGGAACAAATTGTGTTTGATGCCAAACTCTATGCCGGTGATAGTGGTGATGCCATCTGTGGCGTTCCAGTTCTCAAAGTTGTCCAAGTAAATGTTCATCATACTTTCACCCTTCTCTGTTGGAGAAAACAACATGCTGTACTTGAGCTCAGGTGGATGGAATTCAATGCTCTTTGGGTTAAGGAAATCCTTGTCCACTAAGAAATGTAGGATATGATATACAGCATTGTATTTTGTGCACTTTCTTGGCACACTGGCACACTTGAACTGGTCTTTCCTGCGGGCATTCGCATCCCAACACTCTGGACCTAATGTGCCATTATAATAGTATTTGGCACAGGAGCGCAGGATCTTTAAAGTGAGGGTTACATCCCGTTCCGTTATCTTTTGGCAGGATGACTTGTTGGTGAGCACAGCTATATAGTTCCCAAGGGTCCAGCTAGGGCAACAAGAGGCAGATGTGGCACGCTGACACAAACTCCAGTACTGTGGATGGGAACGAACCTAGGAAGACATGATTTTTAATGTGTTTATTAAATCTATGCATAATAGTGCAAGCAGCAGTCAGACCCCAAATTAAAGCTCGCATTTTCAAATATTGACCATCCATGAACATGTCTTAATGTTACAACCTGGAACTGAAAAGGACCAAACATTTCTTTGTAAAAAATTACATTTAAATGTTGCATAAGTATTCAACCCTGTTGCTGTGACTGAAGTTGGGTGACATTTTCCACCTTCATTTTAAAAACCAAAAACCATTTGTGCTATATCCAAAATCTAGACTAGTTGTTGGGTTTTTTTGTTAAATAAGAACTGAAACCAATTTATGAAACCAGATGTTCTATATTACTACTTATCCATAGGTTGAACAGTTTAGTATTCCACATGGATTCAAGGTGGGTAAATGAAAATGCCATCCTAATATATAAATTATACACAAAAATAAAAGGAAATGTTGATGTATCCTGCAAAATGACAGCAATTTAAAAGATCTAACAGATAAAATCACCAAAAAAAAAAAAAGAAGTGTCTACACTTAACAGATCCCATAACCTAACAATATTAGAACAATTATGTCAAAAACATGTGGCACATTTAATTTGTCCTACTTTCATACTATGTTAGCCAAGTGTAAGGAAGAAAAACAAGAATAATAAAACCCAAGAAGTAAAGAATGACACATACCCTGGTATTGTCGAAATTGCACATGGATTTTATAGCGTGTATATTCCACAAGTTCTTCCCTTCAGCTGAGGTAAACACAATTCTAGAGTAGCTGTCATCTGTTAAGATCCAGTTGGACAATAATTACTAAACAGAATGCTAGTTGTAGTAATGTAGTTATAGTTCTATAAACCCAAGATAACGGCCAGAAGCCTCCAGAAACACCTGGATATCTCTTAGTACGTGTGCACATGTATGCCAAGACATTAGAACAAAGTCATGTAGTAATGTATGATGTATTATTTGCAACACATTCCACAGACAAACACACATTTTTCTCTGGAATATTCTCGCCAGGCTGATGCAGGTTCTGAGTAACAAGGAACCCTAGCTTCATAAACTTAGTTTCATAAACTCGGTCAAATATGTAACTAGTTTTCAACCTTGCCTCTCTAAACTGCCAGAAGTTATGTAAAACACCAATATGGATGTATACCAACAGTGTCATGAGGAACATTCACCATAGGACTTACGCTGAACGGTACTGATAGATGACTGCTTAACCTTTTCACAACTAGAAAGAGTTACATTAACTGACACATTGGTGATGCCAAGGTAGTCGTTCTGAAATGGCACACCTCCCAAAAGCGTCTTGTGGAATAACCATTCATTCAGCCAAGGCCTCTGCTTAGATAAGGCAGGTCATTTTGTCTTTCCTCCATGGCAGATAAACAGTTGGACTAGACTGGATGGACTGGATGGGTGCTATCTGGTTTAAACAATACTGCGTGACCCTCAGACACAGTATCAATTTGGAGACTCACCCTCATTAAAAGCTGCAAGGACAATTCATTGATTCACAAGCAAAATGTGTTCCACCAGTGAAGGCAAAACAAGAACATAAACTCTTGGCTGAAATGATCAATAACAAAGATCTAGTTCAAGTCAGCATCATGCATATACCTTTAAAAAAAAAAAAATCACCCTGGACAAATTGTATATCAATATTTATAATTAATGTGAGAAGCACATTTATTTTTAGGGAACATGCTGGTCTATTTTTGGTCTACTTTTGTTAAATGATTCATACATTATCTACAATCCCATGGTTGTGCCAATTAGCCACTCTTCCTAAAGTAAGTGAGGCAGCAGCCCATTCTTTTAACTGCTCAGCTCATTCACCTCCTCTGACTCCAGCTTTTTTTAGTCTCCACTACTTCTACAATGAATTTATCATTACTATGTTTCCATAAGGGACAAATGGGTGCAATGCAGAGTTCCCCAGGGACCACTGAGGGGTAGAGATCTGGACAAAACACGCAACCAAACACAAAGGTAAGATTGCAATTGTAACCCTGTTCTGTGAACATTGGACAAATGCTGGGGTAGTGTTGCAACGTTCGTTGAATGTTGAAGACGTTCTTGTGTTGCCAAGACCTTTTGACCCACATGTTCCATGGTGACCATACTATAAAATGCCCTCAGGAATGGCCACTTTGCTTACCATCTATTTTAGCCCTCCTAATCACCAGGGATAGTGTGCAACAACTGCTTAATATTTATCCCTGTGTCATGATAAACTGATGTGTCCTTAGGCTGACAGTATTTAAATAAGTTCACTGCTAAAGGCTGTCTATAATAATATTCATCCCAGCATCCCATCTAGAATCATGTGGAGAGGTATTTAATGGGCTCTACCATATCTGCCTAACTTGACAGGCACAGTTAATCTAAACCAGGGGGGCCACATTTATTTTTGGTCCTCTATGACTCTGTCTGGGGGAAACATTCTCAGGATATTCCAACCATCAGCAAAGCATTAGTGGCAAACAGGCTTACATTCACCTTTTTAGGCCTCAAGAAATCCACTGAAGTTTTGTTGTTGACCACTGTGCTGCATGCGCAGTCCGTGAACAATGGGGCAGACCTGGGGCAACCTGAAATAGGCCCCAAAGTCAGTCATGGACTACCATGGACCTCTTTCCATATGACTGTTTGGTTCTACTTGGGAGAACCATAGTCAGTGAAAGCAGAAAATAGTATCCCCAAGACTGGCATCCATGGTAGGTTAAAGGCTAATCAACTGTCACTGTCTCAGTCAGTTCAGCTCTGCACCAAAACCTGCAACACCATCACCCTGAGCACTGGTGCCTCAGCCTACTGCCATTCACATTGCTGACACTAAGAAGGTGGAACAGTTCATGGTCTGGGGCAAGAACAACAACCTTTCTCTGAATGTTGACAAATCAAAAGAGATGACTGTTGACTTCAGGTCAAGTCCTGCACAGATCACTCCTTCCTGTCCATGAATGGTTCCACAGTGGAATTCACCTTGGCATTCACATCATGGAAGACCACACTTGGACAATCAAACACCAGATAACCAAGAGAGTCCTGCAGTAACTGGCATTTCCTCTGGTACTCAAAGAAGGTGAACATCCCTTCATCACCATGTTCTACAGCACCAAAGAGCACATCCTGACCAACTGCATCTGTTTTGGGAATTCAGCACATTTTACACGCAGCATCCATAAGTCTTCAAGCATTGTGGATGATCCCTTGCAGCTCTTTGATCATCTATTGGTCTCTGTTATCTAAATGAAGGTTCTGCAGCATCTGCTCAAGGTTTGCCAGACTGTCACAGCTTCTAACACCCAGGCTGTTGGATCTCGGAACACAAAGACTCCCTATTCCCCTCCACACACACACCACCCTGAGAACACCTTCCACCCCACTGGACTTTTTAAATAAACAATGATGCATAAGTCACTTTAATGGTTTGCCCCTCTGCATACTCCCCTATTTCAATACCCCTACCGCAGCATGCATCTTATTCCTGTTGCACTTTATTTATGTCCTATCAGCAGTGTCTGTTGTACATTATCTTTCACCTTGGCCCTAGGAGAAATATTATTTCAGCTCACAGCACAGTATATATTGTATATAGACACTGTATATGACTCCAGCTGCCTGAAAATATGGACTTTATTATGGGGCCCCACTCAACCACTCATTTTTGGCCTACTCCCCCACCATGACTGCACAGAATCTCTGGGGTTTGCTGTAGGATAGTTTCCTTGGCTGCTTGTAAGGTAGGTGCCATTAAGCTAACTCTTAGGCAACTGATGCGAACAGAAAGCTAATACAAGTTAAATTAAGCCAATGTTAAACTAATGCAAAGTTAACACAAAGCAGATTTTGAGAACAGGTTTGCCTGTAGCTCAGACTGAAGAACAAATAGTTTTGCAGCTCATAGAGATACATGTAGAAACATAAGTGTTCAAATGTTTATAATACACAAGCACATTAACTGAGGCAGAAAGGAATCTGGGCTTTGGCGAACAGGTCACTTGTAATTGTGGTCACAATATGCTATGCGGATAGTTCCTTATCATGTACATGTAGTCTGATGCAAAAAAGGGGTGTGAGTGGTGGTATTTATTGCAAATACTGTGTCATATGTCAATATGTGAACTGGAAGTCTTGGCATGCATTCACACATATAAATGGAGGTATGCAGGTGTTTCACACTGGTTTTGGCTGTTAAGAAGGGCAAAACATAAAATTAAATTAAAATTAACGTTCATGCCAAATTACATAGTCTTTAAAATCTTTACCCGGAACATCACAGAAGAAACTGTCTTTACTGAAGTCCCATTCTGCTTGTCTCTTATCTCTTTCAGAGTGATCCTCTGACCACCTCTCTTCTTGATGACTAAAACCATGAGGCAAAAACACAAAAGGCAAAGAATATTCATCAATTTAATAAACATACATTTGCCAATAAACAATATGGGATACACAGATAAACTGGATATTATTTTGTTTTAAGAATGAAATGACCCATGATTGATTTGTTTTGCTTAATGTTTAAAGTCCTGTTCATTTATGATAAGAATATCAACATAACTGTTACTAACCACCAGCTATTTATGTACTAAGCATTAATAACATTTAAATTGCTTTTTTAAAATTGATTAATTGCAACCAATGCAGTGGACCTAATCATGTGTTATCAATAGGTCATGGATCTGGCCTGCAAAAAGCTGGAAGAAGTTTTTTTTGCTGCATAGAGGCGAGCCCCGATCTACACCGAAAGTGTATGTTCACAGTGGATGGCACTTCTGTGGAAGCTCATAAACTCATAACAGTCTTTCTGTGAAAGGAGCCAGCCATGAACGCATGCATCATGCTGATGCATACATCATGCTGATCTGAAATGGGTCTAATTGAAGACAGCCTTTCTGCTGACAACTTCCTCAACAAAAAGGGTGGAGTAACTACATACTTTGGCAATGAGCTATACCTTCTAATAGGAAAATGACCCTCAGCACACTGTCAAAGACACCCTGGAAAGGCTAAAATCCAATAACCTGAATACCTTAGAACTGCCTAGTCAAAGCCAAAATCTCAATCTCTATTCAATCTGACAGACCTTGGCTAATTTAACCAGATCCAGATGTGCACAGCTGACATACACATGACCCAAAAGACCTGCTGCTATGATTGTAGTCAGACGTGCCAAGTGCTCAGTCAGGTAGGCGCATACTTGTGCAACCAGCACGTCTCTTATGTTTAATTATTCCTTCAAATATTAAATTAAGCATTAAAATTTCATTAAGCATTAAATTCCAGAAAATAACACAGAAGAAGTTGGAAAAGTAGGAAAAAAAAGCAGGAATGGGGGTTGGGAAGGGGGTTAGGAATACTGTTCATGGGCTTACACTTGTGCTTACACAAGTTTACACAACTACAGGCAGCTGATCTTAATCTTAATGTTCTAATAAAACAACTAGAACTACTTAAGAGACCTTGTGTATATTCTTCATGAAAATGTTGCAGTGGCATTTGTGAAATGTAAATATATTCCTCCTACTTTAATTCGAACCCTGTTTATGATACGTAAATTATAAAAATATTATTATAAAATATTATTAATACATTATTATTTTTTATTGTTATATTTATATTATTAAATTACTTAAAAACATGTTTAAATTATTTTAAAATTATTTTAAAAATGTTATCCCTGACCTAATAATGCATAATAATAATAATCCTAATAATAAAGCAAATAATGAAAGCATTCTCTAACAGTAATGTATTTACTGAACAATTTATAATCAAGTGCCTCCATCTCCTTCTGACTACTTCTAGACATATGGTGAATTTTTTAACCAATTTTTTAACCAATTAACCAAGATTTCTTTGTCTATAACGGATAAGTTATTAACATCAATAGTGTGGTACATATAGTGTAACAGTAGTATTAGACAATCACTAAAGAATCTAAAAATTAAATAATATTCCTTTGCATTATAGGGCAATCTTTATTTAAAATGCACTCAATTACGTTGGATGGATGAAATAAGGACAATGTTACCTTTTGGCCTGTTCATCTGCATATTTAAAGGGGTAGTTGGCCAAGGTGGCTTTGTAGCCTGTGTTTTTCACCATGTTGTTCCATGTGACAAGCCTCTGACCTATCGTAGTGCCCCTCGGTTCAAAGCCCTATGAAAAGATGAAAAGAATACAAATGGGAAAAGATCTATATTTAGACAGTAATGACAATATTAGCTTTATCCCAGAGAAGAAACTACAGACATCACTCAAATGATTCTATCTAAATAGAGCTCAAGAAATAATTATGTTATGACCTGCATTTGCATTCGATAGTGATATTTCTAACTTGCTCCATGGCTCCTGTAAATGCTGTTAAGTGTAAAGTTACTTTAGTCTTCATTTGAAGACAACCAGTGACTGAGATGTTCTGACAGCCAAGTGACGTTCAATACACTGCAGAAGAAGGAACGCTGCGGTACTTTTCCCAAGCAGGAAATCACAAGACATCTTTTTTCCCCCTTCCATTTTCTTGTTGGGTTATTGACCCACAACTACACCAAAGCCAGGCTCTTTTCCAACAAGTCTAACAAAATAGCACAAACCCCATTTCCAGAAAAGTTGGGACACTTTTTAAAAATGCTATAAAAACTGAAATCTGTCATTTGTAAAATCACCTGAACCTTTATTTAACAGACAAAAACCAAAGAAAAGATTTTTGTTTGAGTGTTTACAATGAGAAACTTAATTCTGTTTGTTAAATATAAAGAAATTTAGAAACTGATGGCTGCAACACAATGAAAAAAGTTAGGATGTAGGCAAAATACAGTACAGGCCAAAAGTTTGGACACACCTTCTCATTCAATGCGTTTTCTTTATTTTCATGACTATTTACA
>JAOVVG010000026.1:6880690-6893732 GCA_028566375.1 Leptodoras nelsoni
GGACATGCAGACTCCACACAGAAAGGACCCAGACCACCCCACCCGGGGATCGAACCCGGGACCTTCTTACTGTGAGGCAACGGTGCTACCCACCGAGCCACCGAGTCGCCCCTGAGTTTAATGTATTGTAAAAAAAAATATATAAAAAAAAATAAAACACGTTCTATTTAGAGGGTGTATTGACTTTTTTCCTTTTACAACTCAGTAAGATATTTAATCTCCCTAGGGGTATATATGATATAACAAACTAAATCTATATATTTAAGTAATTATATATTTTAAGTAAATATAATATTTTCATATATTTATATCTAGGGGAAAAGTCAATACGCCCTCTACATAGAACTTTTTTTTTTTTATTTCTTGCAATACGTTAAACTCAGTAAATAAATAGATGTTGTGCTGTAAAATGTCATAAACGTCATATTTAAGTTTGTACACAGTAGAGGATGTGTTAAGCAGCAGGAGCAATTTAATTGGTCAAAATCTGGTACTTCTTTCTGATTGGCTGTGTTGAAAATCCGAGCGCAAGAGCATGAAAAGAATCACGAGCATGCTCGGTTCACAAAATGAAATCAACTTCGCGCGAGAGCAGCTTTGTATCAGAGCGCAATGAATCTGAGAAAATATGAGTGAGCATATACGTGAATCGGACTCTCGCGTTTAAAAAATGTGCTCTCTAAATTTTGTCAGTAAAATAATGCCATATAATTTTAGGTGGATATTTGACCACTCTTCCTGGCAGAATTGGTAGAGTTTCCTAGCATGGACCCAACTTCACATATTTTCGATAGGGTTGAGGGTTGAGGTCACTTTGTGAATGCCTTTCCAAAAGCTTAATGTTAGTCTGCTTTATCCATTCCATCTGCTGTGGTGTGTGTTTGGGGTCATTGTCCTGCTGGAACAACAAACTGTGTCCAGGTTTCAACTGTCTAGTTTATGGTTTGAGGTTATCCTGAAGAATTCTGAGGTAGTTTTGCTTCTTCATTATTCCATACACTTTGTGCAAGATACCAGTTCTACTGGCAGCAAAAGCACAATGCTAACACCACCATGCTTCACAACTGATATGGTGTTCTTATGGTGTACTTGGTATGGTTTAATGCCTCACCTTTACTCCTCCAAACAAACCTCTGGTCATTGTGGCCAAACACCTCAGTCTCTGTCTCATCTGACAATAAAACCTTCCTTCAGAAGGCCATGTGGTCAGCTGCAAACTGTAGACGAGCTTATAGGTGATGATTTTGGAGCAGGGGCTTCTTACTTGAACAGCAGCCTCTCAGTCAATGGCAATGTAAATCTTGCTTGGCTGTAGACACTGACACTGGTGTTCCAACAGCTTCTGTTTCATGATAGGCCTGTGCCTTGGTAGTACTTGGGTTGTTCCTGACCATCCAAACCAGTTTCCTCTCAGCTGAGGGGGCAGTTTATGTCTTCTTCCAGACCTTGGCAAAGTGGCTCCACTTCCCAATAACATGCATTTGTTTAGAAATAGGTCCAGGAGACATTCCTGACTTTTGTAAATCTATGATCATCTTTCTCAGATCTGCACTGAGCTCCTTGGACCTTCTAATTGTACTGTATGTTGGTCAATCCAAAAAGGGCTGTCAAACAAACCCTGTTTATGTAGGCACAGAGAAGCTACTAGCTGTAGTCCATCATGATCACTAACTGGAAGTTAAGAGGCCTTGGCAATTTAAAAGACATTTTGGAACTTTCAGCACCACTGAATTAATAATCTAAGTGGGTCTATAAATAATTTTGACTGTGTGATGATTTCAGAATACCCCCAAAAATTAAAACTTGTACACCAATTTTTTTTCTATTAAAGATGTTTCATATGCATTCTTCCACCAAATAAATTACAGTTAAAAAAACTCACTGAAAGCCTGATATTGCCATGGCATTTATGTCCATGATGACTGTATATAAATGTCCAACCACAACTGCAGTATACATAGTATAGCATTATAGTAGTTATGATATAGGCTTAGTAATTATGATCTGGCTTCCTGTTTGTTTACACGTTCATTCAGTTTGCTCCAGTGATGTTATCTTGTTAAAATGGTGATTGAAGCAAGGGTCAACCAGTGCATATTTTCTTCAAAGAAACATATACATTTGTCTGCTTTAGATAATTGAGTAATTTGTTTGTTAGTGCTATATAACATGGGCCATGTTGAATGCTTTTTTATTTTTTATCAGGCTGATTTGGCACCTTTCAAGATATACAGATACACAGATATACTTTTAAAGCTAACAGAAGATGGAGCATCTGCAGCTCATGTTTACCTGGGCAGTTGGTAAAATATTTACAATTTATATATCCATCTATACTCAGCAGACAGGAACTTGCAGACAGAGCCCAGAGAATTGCTAATGTTAAAGACTCTATAATATTGAAGGATCGTATAGTAATGTAAACAGTGAACTGTCTTTTAACATTAACCTACTTGTCTTGTAAACACTGCCATGTTTTTCATATTCTGGCGAGGGAAACAGGCACTGAATTGAGAGGCTAGTGCATCTGTCAGCTCAGCCGCTTGCTGAGCACCACACTGTGAGGCCACACGGCCTTCATCTGTTCAATCATACACAGTGTTCTTTCCTTCTGTTTCATTAGCTATTTTCTCACTGATTTTTGTTGTCTTCTCTGCATGTTCATTTTAATTTACTATTGTAGAGCGTTCTTGTTTGTTCTTTTTATGTACACCAAGACAAAAACACCTTCTGATTATTCAGAAGGTCTGCTTTATTTTTGAATAACAAGGTGACTCAGGCATGAACGATACAGTAATATTAGTATTGTTTCTATAGTAACTGCTTATACGCAGAGACTTCTAAGGTAGGTGCTTCATGTAACCTATGACTAATGATTTAAACTTTGTCAAACATGTTTTAATGTCTGTTTATAATTAGTCTTAGGTCACATGAAGCATTTGACAGATGCCATTATGATGAGATAATCTGTGATAATCTGGTAAACTGCAATGTTTGGATCCTGTAAAATCCAGTTTACCAAAACACTCTATGCCTATGATCCCTCCAGAACTGTGCCTTTACCCAAGATTAAAGCTTTACCAAACAAATATGTTTTAAGCCTAGATTTAAACTAGTATGTGTCTGAGTCTCAAACACTATTTGGAAGGCTGTTCTATGACTATTAGGCTTTTTAAGAGAAAGCTCTGCCCCTTGCTGTAGCCTTCATTATTCAAGGTACCAACAAAGAGTCTGTATCTTTGATTAAAGTAGGCATGATGGATCACTAAAGACCAGAAATTCATTCAGGCACTGTGTTGTGAGACTATTCATTGCTTCATAGGTCAACAGTAGTATTTCATAAACAATGTGAAATTTAACTAGGGGTCAATATGGTATGGGTAAGATAGGGGTGATATGGTCATATCTTGTTTATGCACACTGGAACATTCAGAGAGGAAGACATTACAGTAAACCAATCTAGAAATAACAAATGTATGAACTAGTTTTCTACATCATATAGTAACATTTTATTAGGTTATCAGCAGGGAAAATGGGTAAGGATCTGAGAGATTTTGACAAGGGCCAAATTGTGATGGCTAGACGACTGGGTCAGAACAGCTCCAAACTGACAGATCATGTGAGGTGTTCCAGGTATGCAGTGATTAGTACCTAACAAAAGTGGTCAAAGAAAGGCCACCCAATAAACTGGCGACAGGGTTGTGGGTGTCCTAGGCTCATCAGTGTACATGGGGAGAAAAGGCTAGCCTGTCTGGTCATATCCCACAGAAGAGCTAAATTGCTGAAAATGTAATGATGGCTATGATACAAAGGTGTTAGGACACATCTCAGCTTTCAGTGTATGGGGGAGTCCCCATGCTGACCCCTGTCCACTGCCAAAAGCACCTACAATGGCATATGAACATCAGAACTGGACCATGGTGCAATGAAAGAAGGTGGCCTAATTCACATTTTCTTTACATCATGTGGTTGCCCCAGTGTGCGTACCTTACCCAGGAAAGGGATGGCACCAGGATTTACTATGGGAAGAAGGCAAGCAGTTGAAGGCAGTGACATTCTTTGCACAATGGTTTGCTGGAAAACCTTGGACCTGGGCATTCATGTGGATGTTAATTTGACACTTAGCACCTACCTAAACATTGCTGCAGACCAAGTATACCCATTCAAGGCAACGGTATTCCCTAATGGTAATGGCCTCTTTCAGCAGAATAATGTGCCTTGCCACTGTGAAAAAAAATGTTCAGGAACAATTTAAGGACTGTGACAAAGTGTTCACTTGGACTTGAAATTCACCACATCTCAATTAGATTGAGCACCTGTGTTCAATCAATGGAGGCCCCACCTCACAACTTACAGGACTTAAAGGATCTGCTGCTAATGTCTTAGTGCCACATAACCACAGCACACATTCAGAGATTTTGAGTCCATGCCTCAAAATGTCAGAACTGTTTCAGCAGCAAAAGGTAGACCTAAACAATATTAGGAAGGTGGTTTTAATGTTATGGCCAATAAGTGTATATAACCATATTTCTGAGATGAAAGAAGTCTATTTGGTTCATATTATCTACATGAGCTTCAAATGGGAGACTGGAGTCAATAGTCACATTGACTCACACAGGGTATTTTGCTGCTGCACATGATGTAACAGACTTCCTGTATAATGAGAAAGCACACTTCTAGCTGCTTCTAGTAGACATTTACATTTTACATTTACATTTATGGCATTTGGCAGACACCACTTATCCCGAGTGACTTACATTTATCTCTTTTATACAACTGAGCAGTTGAGGGTTAAGGGCCTTGCTCAGGGGCCCAACACTGGCAGCTTAGTGGTGGTGGGGCTTGAACCCCCAACCCTCTATTCAGCAACCCAAAACCTTAACCATTGAGCCACCCCTGCCCCATACAGACATTCTACTGCCTTTCAGAATTAAGTAGGAGGAAGTTACTCAGCGCCCAGTGTCTAATGCCTTGTACACATTCCTCCATTCCTCCTTATTAAGCTGGTGTCTCTTAACTGGCTTTGCTGAAATATAGAACTGTGTGTCATGGAACTAATACCATGTTTATGAATAGTTGTGCCCAGACTTAGCATGTATAAAGTAAAAAAGAAGTGGGCCTAAAACAGAACGTTGTGGAACACCAAACCTTACCTTATTATCTAACACATAATGGCACACTTTGGAACTTGATCTTCCTTTCCAAGAAGAGTGGACTGTTAAATATGAGCCTTCTTTCTTGACCATTATTGTGAGTTTGAAGTCTGCACCTATTCTTGCTTTCACAAATCCTAAGCTTTCTTATATGACACACACTTATGCCTCTTGAGTGCCTCAGTCCGGTGCAGATTTTCCTTCCAGTTAAGCAGAAGCCTCACCTCATTCCACCTATTTTTTCAATGGATCTAATGAGTGGATCTTGACTTTCAGTAGTGTGTGGCTTCTGCTTGGTTGGAAAGAAAATCTGCACCTACACCGACCCTTTGTGGATAAGATTGGACACCACTGGCTTATGCCATTTAAGGATTATCAAAGAGTGAAGAAAACTATTTTACCATAAGTTTGAGCATCTGACTTTTGACGTTTGATGCAGCTGGAAGCTGCTGGCTAGCTCTTTAACATTAAATACAGATGACTACATGTAAATGCACACTCTACACCTTGAAGATCACTCATTACTACAGGACAAAGAGAAAATTGAAGCAAGGGAAGAAATGTCAAACACAATGCTGTCTGCCATGTGTGAACAATAGTCTTGTCTTACCATGACAATAAAGAGAGACTGTCTTGCATGTTGTCTGAGTGTTGCCTTCAGAAAGTATAATGACGAGTTACCCACTACTACACTCTGTTTGTTCTGAAATACCAACCTCTTTACTGAGATTATCAGCAAAAGGTAGGGATAAGTCTCAAACTGGTGCTGGAGAGGAATACTTTATACCATACATTATAAAACACTCTTAACTCATTCAGTACTGAGAAATGTCAACTGAGGTGCTATCAGTCAAACCCTGTTCTCATCATCAAACTGATTCATCTTGCAAGTTCTTTGACAGGATGACTCATTCACCCATGCCGGCATATGTTTGGCAGGACCACAGGAACAGGATCACCAGATCAGATCAGATGGGAGATGATGATGTCTATTGTCACAGCGCACAGATGGAGAACATCACAATCCTGCTGACTACAAAATACCACCAGTGTGATGTTGTCAACCTCTTGTTCACACACATAATTGGACAAAACATGACAGTGCTGGAAGGTCACCATATAAATTCATGTTTGACAGACACTCTATCCTTGGTACCAGTCCTAGAGGCAAGTGGTGCAGAAGCCATTCAGAGTATGTTAAGCAGCAATGACAGCACCTCTGTTGCAGCCAAAATTTTCACAAAATGGGAGTGAACAACAAAGCAAGACTTGGCGCAAGAGCTGCTGAGCTTTATCCATGAGAGACATTTTTAAACAGAAATGTCACCATCAGAGGGAATCATAAACATGGTAATAGATGGGAACATCCAATTCACTGCATGATAAAGAAAACTGCAGATACTGTACTTCTGTTTATGGAGTCCTGGAGTCTGCCAACCACATTCAGGTTCCCCAGTGCATCTTAAAAAGACTTCAACACCAGATCTAAACCCACATGCTACAAAGGTTGTCCTTCAGGTGACTCAATCCCTCCAACTGCTGAGACTGAATTCAGCACTGATTCTGCAGCTGATTGCTTAATTGCTTAATTGGCACAAGAGAGGCAGAAACAGTATATAGCGATCAGTCTCAAAGAGTTTCAGGGATGCCAGGACTCTGTAATAGAGATGACTGGAGAGCATAAAGTGCCTGACTATCAACTTGGAGTTCGACCTTTTAATGAGAATCTATGCAAAGATATACAAACTTGAGAAGATGTACAACTTGAGAAAGGTGTCTGTCTACCTGATTGAACTATGAAGAGCTCTGGAATATTTTATTTTTAAGTATTTTACAGAGATGCATGCATTTAATTTACATTGTTTGAGATAAATGAAAAAAGTTAACCCTGTGTTTAAAAAAAGGAATAATACTTCTAAATAATACTAAAAATATTGAGCTTTAGTTGAGGTAAAGCATTTTTCTGAAAGAGTGGAGTTGTTCTGACTGGAGATTGTTCTTAGTAGAGTTGCTCCTGCTACTTAGCTAGACCATAACTGCATTCCTAACTCATTAGATGCAAAGTATTCTTATAGATACAATGCAAGAAGGAAATACGATTGGAAATGAGGATCTGCTGATTCACAGAGTGGTAGGAGAAGATGTAGAGTTCTATCTGGAGTTGTTTAAGGCTTTGGTTACTCCAAGAAGGGCCATTTCCATAGAATCTAGACTGGTTGACATCCATGTGGTTCATGTATGATGACAGCAGCCTAGTCAAGTTGAATGTTTGTGACTTTTTGAGGAAAGTATGTTATGAAGTCAGCAGTAATATGGTGTGTAGGAAGGGGAGGAGGGGATTGATTATGGAAGATCAAGTAGAGAACAAGCTAGTGTGGAATCTCTTGTGCAGTGATGATGCAGAGAATCTCTGCTGACACCGTCTTATTCTTTATAATGGAATTTATTAATACAAATATCAAATAATAACAGAATCAGACAAGTATCATTTACAAGTCCTGGTGCTGGAGAGTGCTGTAGCCAGATCTACACTCTGAAGAATTAAGGCTAGGCTGGGATCTTTTATACCAAGGGAAACATCCTTGGCGTCGTTCGGTCTGGGCATATAGATTAACTAAATCATTTAGACTGCCTCGATGTATAGAGGATTTTGTTCAAAATCAAAACCATATGGGCCTTATATTTGATTAATCAAGAGGCCCCAAACTCAGGAAGCACCAGATCCAGATGGCCTCAGGCACTCCGAATGTCATGAGTATACCAGATTGATTAATTACCAGAGAGGCCTCAAGGACCTTCTGTGTATTTCTAAAAAACACTAAAGGCCAGATATTACACTAGAATAAGCTAATGACATTAATGCTTGTAATGAAAATCAGCACTTTGTCTAGCATACACTTACTAGTATTCTGTGTGTCCATTACAGGTGGCATCGCCAGTTTCAGGCATGACCATGAGGACTTATGTGAGAACTCTCTACACCTTCAGGAGGGTCATGATGCTGGTGCATCTGTTGCCCTGTCTGGGGCACTACCTCACTTGCTGCCTTCTAGCCCTGACATTGAGAATGCTGAGCTGACAGCAGTTCTGCCCTTCTTGTACCTGGGCAATGAACGTGATGCACAGGATCTTGACCAAATGCAAAGGTTGAACATTGGGTACATTCTCAATGTTACCACGCACCTCCCACTATACCTCTATGACCTAGGGATATTCAGGTATAAACGCTTACCCGCCACTGACAGCAACAAGCAGAACCTACGTCAGTACTTTGAAGAAGCGTTTGAATTTATAGGTATGGCAACTGCCTTCTGAATTTATGAATTAATCCACTGCTAATACCTTGAACACAATAGTAATCAAAGCTTAGATGATCTAAGATGACATTGTTATATCTGCTCAAAATGATGAACAGTACAATTGCAAATAATAAATAATTATTAACAGAGATGCATTGACAAACTGTTAAAAACCAGAGCTGATAAAACAAAATATTTGCAAATGGCAAATTTTTTTTGTTATTTTATTGTTTCTTAATTTCTTTTCTTTTTTACTGATTCTATTTCTTTTAAAAAATAGCTTGAACAGTTTTATTTAAATTTTATTTTCTGTTCATTAAATGGGCACGATGCTTTAAATATAGGTTTTGGCTAAGACGTTGACAAAATGTTTGTTTGTGCCTATTTTTGCATTAACTAATTAGTAATGAAAATTGAACTTTGTGTCAAAACATTTTACACTAAAAGTGGTACAACACTTGCCTGGCTCCATCAGCCTATTTCTCTCAACATAGTTGCTGGGATATACAGTAGTCTGGAAACCGAGCCATTCTGAGAGGTGGACCAATCCAGTGAGAGTGGCTAAGTGTGATGAGCTAGATGAAACAATATGAGCTGTAGGAGTAACACAGCAATATTGGAAATATCAAAGAATTGAAGCCGGAGCAAGAATAATGGCTAAAAATATTCATCAAGCAAAGACCTTGTTGCCTTACTGCCAGCAGGGTTTGGGAAAAGACTAACTGAATTTGCAACAGCCTATGTTTGATAGATTCAGTGTGTTGTGCAGTGCAACACCCAGTTTTACAAGCTGATTGAATATGTTGGCAACATAACCCACAGGTTTGAGATCACATGTTAGTGTCGAGTTGTGTAATATTCCATGTGTCCTTAAATTTACTTTGAAAAATCTATAGTGGTCATTTACTTACATGGCATGGAGTTCTACTCTGCTCACTTTAGGGGAGGGTCTCTGTTGTTTACAGCTTGAAAACACAATGTACCGTATGTAATATGGTGGTCAATGGCAATTGGTAAAGTGTCCCAGTGTGTCTGGAAATGGGGTTCATATTAACACACAAACTGTCCAATTTTTCTAATATTTATTTATAAAATAAATGAATGAAATGAAAGGGGAGATTGTTCATTTGTTTACATCCCTTAGTTTGCTAAGCCTTGGATTAGTTGAAGAATACTAATAATAGAATACATAATGTCATAACTACATATTTCTTGTCCTCAAACACCCTGTGAAAAATGATGTCAGCATTAAATATTGTGATTACAACAAATAGCCAGACAGTGATCAGTGAAACTGGACTTAACCAGCATTAATATCAAGTAGCAAAAACAGAATTATGTTCAAGTTCTGAATAGCAAACTCCACCCACCATGCTGACATCTGGCCTGTAACAATCCAAGCAGCCAATCAATGATAAGTTATCCTAGGTCTAGTGTTTAAACGGTTGTCTTTTCATCTGCATCAACAGAAGAAGCTCAACAGGCTGCCAAGGGGCTGCTCATTCACTGCCAGGCTGGCGTGTCACGGTCTGCCACCATTGTCATTGCATACCTGATGAAACACAGTTGGATGACCATGACAGATGCTTACAAGTTTGTCAAGATGCGACGGCCTATCATCTCTCCCAACCTCAACTTTATGGGTCAGCTACTTGAGTTTGAAGAAGATCTCAATAATGGCATCACTCCTCGCATACTCACACCCAAGCTTATCGGAGTAGAGACCATTGTGTAGGAAGACTGATTAAGCTTCACGAGTACATTCTCCTCCAAAGTAGTTTTATTTTTTTCCACCGGAAGACTGTGTGTGTGAGAATGGCATGCATGCCTCAAATAAACGAATAAGATGGTTTTTTAAACTTTAGCATGGATTTTGGAATATGCATGTGTCTTCTTTTGTCTCTAAAGACACTTGTCAGAAAAGATTTGTTTGGTATGTTGTTATTGTACTATTTTTATAGTTGACCATGATGAGCCTTAAGTGGCTTCACTGTGCAATACTTTGAGTGAAATGCAATGGGGGTTATTTGTATCTATACAGCAGGTCACGAGGCACACCTTTGCAGGTCTCTATGTTTAAGATAAAAAATATATATATATTAATGTTCTTATGTTCAGCTGAATGTGAAGCCAATGTCCTTGGCATGAACCTTTATTAGACACATTTTCACTTTTCAAAGGTGGAAGGAAATGTTTTTGTCTGTATATCATACCAAATAATTTAGCTTTGATAGAATCTCAAAGGCTCTGTGTATGTTTGTGTTCCTGTGGCTTCTACTATGATTATTCCTCGTGCCAGGAATATGAAATATGAAATATCCAAATATGAAATTCATGCTGCATGAATATCCAAGACATGAAGACTAATATTCAGCTATAATCCTCTTTTATTGTTATGAAAGTTACCATATACTGTGGTTTTAAATTACACTGTTACTTATTCAATTACTCAATGCTCCGAATATCTCGGCATCCATGTCCCAAGGTTATGGAGCGCTTTTACATAATTCTCTCTCTTTCTAATAGCATCCTGGCAACTAGTATTCACTAGATGAAAATGCTATGACCTCTAACTGGGTACGCAGCCAAAACTTCAAAGGAGGTGGTTTTTTAATTGGTAGTAAATGTGGGTAAACGCTTAATGCAAAATCGCTATCATTTGCATTTTATTCATGTTTCTGTGGAGTGAAAACGGGTCTCTCGACTCCACTTTCTACAGTAAGCAAACTGGAAATACTCTGTTTCGAGAGCCACAGCTTTGCATTCTCTACAGTATTAACATATGCAGTTATTCAGACTACAAATAAAATGTTTTCTTTGGCATTAAAACCATGGTTTGCAGTCATTTATAATTTGTTCTTATAATTAGTTCATCCAGTTTCTAGGTTATCAAAGACAGAGATATTAGAAATCATTTCATAATTCTAAGCCCACTGGCTGTAATTTTCAAAGCTCTGCCTAGCATTATAGTTATCACTTCACAACATGCTTCGCACAATGCTACAAAGGTAATGGCATTCATATTTAGCCACAATTTGAACTTTGATGTTGTATTCAAAACAAGTTGCATATGCAAGCAGTGATATTTTGGGCTTTGAGACGCTGTACTGTTTTATTCTAAGCCTATATAAGAGTAGTTGAGTGTAAACTTATTTTAAAAGCATTAAAAAAAAAAATCATATTCAAAATATGTAATGCAAGATGCAGAATGTGGTTTGGCTCTGCCTTTATTATAAAAAAAACACAGATTAGGGCTTAATTTGCACTAGATATCAGATCTCATGTGTATTCATTTTACCTCCAACACAAAGATTTGTACACTGTTCCTTCTGTGAAACATTTATGTATGTTCAGATTGTGCAAACGATTGTGAAACAAAATGGGGTATATATGGAGTGTTTATGTAGCTTGGCTGTTTTAAATACAGTGTTACATACAGTTAAGGTATTCCGTGAGTGATCGGAGAACATAATATGTATTATGTGTGCCTGTATTGAGATGTACCATAGATAATTGTGTCTCTGTCTATGTATTACATTAGTTGTGATCATTCAAAACTGTTTTCGCACTCGCTCGTAAAAAGGTGCTATATTAATATTATATAATAATATATATTATATAATATAATAATATTAATGGAGGCCTTCTAAACCTTATTTGTGATATGCTCTGATATTTATCCCCAGCCCCAAGAATTGTTTACTATAATTGTTATGTATTATTATTGTTTTTAATCTTAATAATAAAGGTTAAATCTTGAAGATTTTCTGTCGTATGACTTGAAAATAAAACAAGCAACAAAAAAATTGACTGTACTGTGATATTTCTACAGTATGTGTACTTTTTTTTTTTTTTTTTTTTTTAGTTCTGCATTATTGCAAACATTATATTTCCAATAAAAAAATTAAATGTTACACAAAAATGTTTGTGTGTCAGTAACAAAAGCAACACGTTACATAACAGAGCACTTTTCAGACAAAAACATAATGAAGGCTGTTGGGTTTCACATGCAAAAACAAAAAAGAAGTGTGACAGTCAAAGTCTCCAGAAGAGCTGTGGGAGATTCTCCAAGATACTCAGTAAAACTTACAGCTAATTACTGTACAGTACGATGCAGAAGTCTTAGGCACAAGAAAAGACGCCTTCAAAAATTATGAGAATTTTTATACAGAGAACACTACAATGTGCAGTAAACAGTAACTAAAGGAAGTCAATATTAGGTGTTTTTCTTAAATAGTCTTCCCAGCTACAATGTGTGCAGTTTTAGAAGGAAATTAGCTTTTAGGTTTTACTGAGCGTCTTGGAGATTCTGCCACAGCTCTTCTGGAGACTTTGACTGTGACACTTTTTCTTTTGCATGCAAAACCCAGCAGCCTTCATTACGTTTTTAGTCTAAAAAGTTGTCTGATGTGTAATGTGTTGCTTTCGTGACTGACATTTTGGTGTAACATTTGGAAAAATCTGTACTATGAGCTGTACTACAAATTTGAACACACCTGCTCCTGTGCACACTTGAGACCTAGTAACACTAAAGAGTCACATGACATTTTGGAGGGAAAATGACAAGCAGTGCTCAATTTGGACATTTAG
>JAOVVG010000026.1:6987865-7000831 GCA_028566375.1 Leptodoras nelsoni
CTAGGGTTGTTCCTGCCTTGCACCCTATGCTGCCGGCTAGGCACCGGCTCTCCCGTGACCCTGAAAAGGAATAAGCATGAATGAATGAATAACCTAAACCTCTTGAATGGTTGCATGCAGAAACAGCATGGGTATTGTTTGGTGTAGTAAGTAATAAGTAATTGACTGCCAAACATGGTTTTTAACTCTAGGTCCCTTACAAAGGAAGCAGATTTTCCAGAGCATCCTGGAATATTTAAAAAGTTTTGGGTATATTTTCATTAATTAGTTTATTACTGCCCATCAAAAGAATTCCTTCAGGCTTGAATGTAACCTTTATAGGGTTCATTTTCTCAAAACTGGAAATACAGCATGCAACATGGCATCATATCATGTTATAAAAATAATCCCACATCTCCTGACACATTTTGTTCTGGAGGAAGTCTTCAATGTACCTGTAAATGTGTCTTGACTTGATTTCAGAAGTGTCTGAAATTAAGATGGTCTCAATACACACAGTGCAATAACAAGTAGTTTGTTAAACAATGTATTGTGCAGCCCTCATGTGCCTCTCACAAACTGGGTAGTTTATTTGTTATGTGTAGTTTACTCAGTATATATAAAAAAGTGTAAAGTTGGTGAACAATGTAGATATGAAACGAAATCTGGACGAAAAAAGGTTTTATTCCTGTGCTTATAGTATGTTCGAACCCTTCAGACACTGTTGTCATTGATGGTTTTTGATGGTTTTAACCTCCTAACCTCAAGGGGTTGTGAGAATCACTTGCAAGCCGAGACTTTCAACAAAGTCACAAACTGATCATATGAGATAGTATTTGCTATTTTCACTGTTGTCACATGGGGATCATTTCCCTCTCTTTTTCTCTCCTCTCTGCTGGACAGTCCTCCACCTTCCAACACCTTTCTGTTTAGCCAACCTTAGGCTAGATAACAAGAGCACACTCAATACCAGTCCCCAGGAAACCTATCTATAAAGGTTGGGGGCTACCATTGGGATGCTTTACAAATGAAAACATTGCTTATTGGGCAGTGAATATATCAGACCATTAGGTCCTGGTGAAGCAAGGACACAAACTTCAATTCTGCTGTCTGTCACCAACTTTTTTGGGGGGCTCATAGTCTCATCAGTTTCAAATATCAAGTTTTCCATTTTCCAAGTTCATTCCCTCTTAGAGAAAGGCTCAACCATGAGGTAGCTTTCAGCTGTTAAAATGAAGAACATTTAAGAAGAAATTTCAGCAATCAGACTGCAGAGTCCGGCTTGTGGCCACAAAATGATCCCTAACCAATTGGTTTATGAAGAAATAGACTTTTCACCTTAATAGCTTCCTCCCTGAATAAATCTGTTGTACAAAATAAACACCGTTGGTCAGGTTACCCTCAGAATGAAAAGCAGGTGGAGGACTGTGCCCCACCAGTCCAAGCAAACCCCCTGAACACAACAGCTCTGTGCATTGGCTTTGTATGCTCTCAGTTTGAGGACATCATCTGTATTGAGTCATATCACACATTTATTAAGTTATTTATTAATTGTACAAGGTTCCATGAAACAGGAGTTGCTTAGAGTTCACATTCTGCCCAGGAAGTCCATTCTACAACTACTTAGGCATCACATTGAACATTCTTCAAGGTTACCATTGCCCCTCCTAGGTGCATGAGTATGGTGTCATCTCTGAACAGTCAATCCTAAGGTGGATGGATCCTAAGATCCTTGTGATTTTCCCATCCCTTGGTAGTTTGTAAAGTGGTAGTTCAGTGGTTAAGACATTGGACTACTGTTCAGAAGGCAATGAGTTCAAATCCAAGCACCACCAAACTGCCACTGTTGGGCCCTTGAGTAAGGCCCTTAACTGTTGAGTTGTATAAATGAGATAAACACATGTCATTCTGGATAAGGGTATCTGCCAAATGCCATAAATGTGGTTCTATAGATACTGGAAATCTGGCATGAGTCCCTGTCATACGGATCTACACTTGCCCCAACAGAAAGGTTCCACAGAATGATGGCCATATGATAATGATATTTATATCAAATACTACATCACACTGTCTTGGTAAAATAAGGTATCCACTGCCCTGTTCACAAAACACATGCATGTTTCAAACAATGTTTTTCAGAAATATAAAAAAACAAGATACACAGACCATACATACTCTACATTTTCATTACACAGCATCATAACAAAGTTGGCGGTCTTTCAGAAGTTCTGTTCACAGGATTATGAAGATAATTACTGACAATAACACCATAGAATTTCCAGACTATATGTCTACTCTCGGCGGATCTGATAACAGAACCTAAAAAAAAACATTCAAATCTCTAAAATTTAAATGACACACTTATATACAACTTTAATTTCATTTATTTGGGTTTGGTTAATAAAGTTCTTTAGCAAAGTTTCTATGCAGATATCTTACAGTCTAACAATAATAATGAAAAAAAAATCCTTTGGACACATAGTAGTTTCTACTCAACCGTATTAAAAACCATAGATCTGAATGAACCCTAGTAACCCCTTACAACATTGATATACTGTAGTCTACTATATTATAGTACTCTGTTGTTCCTCAAGCTTTGTTCAGTGCACTGTTTCCCAACTCTCTCAACGATGCGCACAGGAACAAGACGTAGAAGCCATAACAGCATACGTCAAAACTTATAGCGCAGGAAACATCACTGATGCAAAACTGCTAGTCAAAAGCACTCATGGACAACAACGCATGCAGTATTTTACACACGACACAGTTGAAACTGAAGCGGTTTATACAAAAGCAGCAAAGTAAAAACAGCTCTGGATCTGGAGGACTGGTACAGGAGATGAATAATCAACAAATGCTATGAAGTGAAATATTTTGAGAAAAAAATATAGTTGTTTTTATGAATAATAATAAAGAATTCTGCTGCATTGTTTTTCTTTTCTTTTTTAAAAAACAAAAAAACAAAAACACCACCACCATTTTAATACCTTCAAATGTAAATACTTAGGGAAGTTATGTAAAAGAGACGCAATGGGCTTAGACAGTCAGGGAAAACACATGTAAGCAGCAGGTTTAGAACTGAGGTTTACGTATAACCTTTCTCCTAAACGTCTGTTATTGAATGTACATACACATGCACACACAACAACATAAAGTGCTTTCATACGTGTCCATAAACTGTAGGTGCTATGAAGATGTAACATCTTGTAAACTGCATTTAAAATAATTACACACAATTATTTTTACTAGTCAAACACACCACAGTATTGCCTTCTTGGTTTCCGCTGGCTCATAAGACAGAGGTTTGCACATTTATTTCTGCGGTAACAAAATATAAAAAAAAGAAAAAAGAAAAAGGCAATGGCTAAACTGTAAATGTTGGCACACTTGACTGTCATGTGAGTCACTCTATGTAGCAAGTAATCACCTAATATCCATAGCTATTTTAAAAGTCAAATGCTGGAAAAGGGAAATAAAAAGCATCATGTATTCAAGGAAAGGTTTAGTGTTCATTCTTAGCTTTCTCAGGTTGAGGCTGTGGCTTGTTTAGCTTCCAGGTATCATTCCCGGTAGCCTCTGCTTCTGACTCACTACTGGAGCTCTCGCTTCCACTGCTACTGCTCGGGCTATCGCTGCAGTCTTTCACCTGCCCTCTCAGTTTGTACTTTCGCCTCTTTTTTTCTTCCTTCGTTTTCCTCGCTGATGTTTCTGGGCATACGGATTCACTGGTCGTAGCGTCTGCTGGGGTCGGCGTATCCTGCAAGGTGCAGGGTTCCGGGGGGAAAAGCAGAGCTCTCCTTCGTGTGCAATGCGTCTTTGGCTTCAGCATTTTGTTGGAGGTGATACTCTTGGCTTTGGAGGTGACCACAAACCAGTCCTGGTCACAAGACAAGTGTTCAGCTTTCAACCCTTATGTTCTGGTGACTACTGAGCATGATGGCTCACACAGTTATACAAATGATTTTAAAATGATGATTATACACAAACCTCATTACATTCTCCAACAGACAGAATGCGCTCTATTACCTGGGAATGAACAGAGTTGATGTGGTATTTCACTCCGCTCTCCGAGTTGAACTCCTTCTTACATATCAGGCATGTGTATTTCCCAGCCTGAAAGTTGCCCTACCGAGACACAAAAACTGACATTCACCTGGGGACTATTTCCACAATACATTCAAAACTACAATTATGAATTAATAATAAGCAGAGAATCGTCAACTTTAACGTCCATCTGCACTTAATAGCTGAGCTGACTGCATCCCTTAGACCTCCACAATCATTTCAATATTCCTGCAATCATCACAATACACTTTCAGAGCATACTGAGGACAAATACTATGAATGACCTTGCATGTGCCGATAATAGGATCAGCCATTGGAATGTTTGTGATTCGATCTGAGTGACTAAGCAATGCTTTGGACTGTCTGTTGGTTTTCACAGGTTCCGGACCCGCTTTTAGTGCTGAAATGCTTTTAAAAAGTAGAATGAATATATACAAAGTAATGAGAATGATAGGGCTTTTAATCTTGGGGAACAAGAAGAAATCACCCGGAGCCAAGTTGGGGCTATAGGTTGGGTGTGGAAGGACTGGAATGTGTTTTTCAGCCAGAAATCCTCTCACAGCCAGTGAAGTGTGACTCTCTGCTTTGTCATGATGGAGGATCCATGAAGAGGCGATCTGACGGTGCACACGCAAAACCCTCTTCCTCAAACGCTCCAAAACTCCAAGCTAAAATGTTCCATTTACTGTTTGGCCTTCTGGAACGAATTCTTTATGGACAATAGCTTGAGAATCAAAAAAGACAATGAACAGTGACTTGTTTTTTGATTCGCTCATGTGAGCTTTCTCTGGGTGAGGTGATGATGTCGTGTGCCATTCAGCACTTTGTCTTTTTGTCTCAGGATTGTACTCGAACACCCATGATTCATCTCCTGTGATCACTCTGTTCAGGAAATTGGGCTCTCTTGTTAAATTATCGGGTAACAATGGACAGCTTGTCCATAATCTTTCAACAATTCAAGAGTTTCTGATGCACTTTTACAGATTTTCACACAGAATTTGATCGTGTACCACTGCTCCAAAGTGTTCCAGTGACTAGGCACTTCAGCAGAGTTTCACAAAAACAAGCGTATGGGCCCTCTTAAAGCTAAAATGCACCTGAAACAGCTCCTACTGTTTATCCGAGATCCCACTCTAACTGACCTTGAACCACCATCCCCATGCGAAAGCCCTACAGAGTGCAGGATTTCATTCTCACAACTTCCCATACACACTGCCTATGAATTACTTTAAAAGAATTTCACATAAATTGCTCGGTTAGGAACTAAAATTAGCCCAAAGCTTCTTTATGAATACAACTGTAAAGAAAAGAGTGTTGATTTCTTACCAGGGTACAGAGTCCCAAATGAGCCTTCAGACCTGATACACTTGTATAGTAGCAACCACAACCCTAAGTACAGAGATGAAAGTAAACATGATTACAAGAAAACAAATTGAATCTAAAAAAAAAAAAACCCAAACCCTGAGAAATACTCAAATGTTCAAACCTTGTTGGGGCACTGCATTTTTCTGTTCAGTTTGACCTCATTCTTCCACTTTCGCAAGACCTCCTGGCTGAAGGCGGGCAATCCAGGGCGGGAATAACGTAGCTACCATCAGATATACAAGTCAAAACAATTTAAGTGTCATGTGAATGCATGTGTACAGTGGGATGAAACTTCATGGCTTGACAATGGTATGTGTTAATATTACATAACATAAAAATAATACAACACAATATAACAATATATCACAGCAGAAACTGTCCCTGATTCCTGAGTGGGAATCTAAAATCTGTCATAAAACTAGTCTCTATAGGTTTTATTAATATTTGTTATGAAATGCAGGTTCCTGCTGTGTGAAACTGGTCAGCCTCAGAAAGATTAGCCATAATCTCTCTGGTTCCATGGGATATAATATTCACAGTGTAACATCCTTCTACCTTCCTGTCATCAGGGACCAAGTCTCGTTGCACCTTCCTCTTGGGCCACTCCTTGAACAGCTCCTGGTTGGCAATCTCACGCAGGTGGAAAATGGCCACCTGGGCTGATGCGCGTTTGGCCCTGCCACTAGATTCACACTCCATGCTGTGTTCACCTTGGCCGTTCGCCTCAGCCTGTTGGGGTTCCTGTAGGAAAATGCCATCAGGGCCTTTTAATTTCTTTAATCAGATCATGGTTTTGTTTTTAGGCACTGTGGCCATTATTCACACTCACTGCTTAGATTTGAACATAGATTTGACAGCACCAAAGAAATAGGGATTGTTTTGATCATCGATGAATCCATCGATATTTTGTTTAAATATTTATTTGAAGCATTTCAATCAATGAATACTATTACAGCGCTCTTAACTAGACACATTTTTAAAAAGCTCATTATCTGCAATTCAACATTATAGGCATTTATCAGATAATATTTTTTCAAGCACCAAATAAGACACCAAAACTAACATGAGGTTACAGTATTCTGTATATTTCTTTACTGGTCCTATCTGATCTTATCTGAATTTCAACATGCTTCATATCACAATCCAACTAATCAATAATTAATTTCATTGCTTAATATTTTTTAATCAACACTGTTGATCAGATTTTTTCAGCTGTACAAAGAATAATTCATAAACCTGCTGTACAAGCTCCTGGCCATTAGTACTTTATTAACTCGTTATATGCATACGACATCCCCTAATTTACCAAAACACATTGACTCAGTAAACCCTCTATCAGTATGGATTACAGGAGGGGCTCACCGGGCCGTGCTCAGATTTTAGATGGTACTCCAGCCCTGCTCTGGAGCGATAAGGCTTCCCACAGTGCTTGCAGTTCATTAGGAGCTTCTGTAGCTCAGACTCCGCCTTACCGCATTTTCTCATGTGATAAACGTAGCCCATTATACTGGTAAAGCTACCGGTACATCCCTGAAACAAAGCAAGAAAGGTACAAACACTGATGCTGAGCTAACTCAAGCCTTAAAACAAGAGACCGCAAGATCTGTCTCTTTCGGAAAGTTGAAATCCTTCAACTTATTTATACTCTTTTAATATATAATACCATAAAATGCATGTGTACCTCGTGCATACATACCTCTTTTGAACATTTTAATTTTCCCAACCTTTTCAGCACTTTTCGCAATTTTTCTTTCACTGCGTGGTCATCCAGTCCACGTGCATCATCTGGGTTGGGCTAAAGCACATAAGCACCACATTTAGAAAATACCTTAATATCATTTTAATTCCACCACTATCATAATCTTTATCATTACACTGTTTACTACCATAAACAAGATCTGGGACCTGATGGAGTGTTTAGGCATTTCTTAGTTAACCTTCTATCCTTCCTATCCTTCCTATCCTTCCTATCTATCTATCTATCTATCTATCTATCTATCTATCTAGCCCTTTTTTATGCTGTTCTTCAGTGGTCAGGACCCCACATGATCACACTGATCAGCCGTAAGTTTAAAACTACCTCCTTGTATCTACACTCGTTGTCCTTTTTTATCAGCTCCACTGTCCATACAGGTGCACTTTGCAGTTTTGCAGATAGAGACTGTAGTCCATCTGTTTTTCTGCAGAATTTGTTAGTCCCTTTTATGCTGTTCTTCAAAAGGTCGGGACCCCCACAGGACCACCAATGAGTTACTGTTTCTAGAGCCCTGATCTCAACATCATTGAGTCTGGGATTACATGAAAAGACAGAAGGATTTGAGGAATCCTACATCCACAGAAGAGCTGTGGTTAGTTCTCCAAGATGTTTGGAACAACCTACCAGCTGAGCTCCTTCAAAAACTGTGTGCAAGTGTACCTAGAAGAATTGATGCTGCTTTGAAGGCAAAGGGTGCTCACACCAAATATTGCTTTGATTTAGATTTCTCTTCTGTTCATTCACTGCATTTTGTTACTTGATAAAAATAAACTATTAACACTTCCATTTTTTAGAAGCATTCTTAGTTTACAGCATTTATAACAGCTTTATAACTTTTTATATATTTTTATAGCTATATAACTATATGGTGGTGACCACCACCGGAGCCAGGAGCTGATTGGCTGTAAAAAGAACAAAAAGGGTGGAAATTGGCTTCTTTCTACAACCTCTCTATGCCGTTGTCACAATATAAAGCTCTAGAGGCACAAAGACAAGGACGTAAAGCTCAAAATGAATAATAATTGCTTTATCAGCCTGCTAAGAGTGGAAAGCAAAGATAACTCAGCTTCAGAAAAGCCTGCTAGTGTTTTGTTCCACTCTATTTTAATGAATAAACTTCCATGTAAGCACACAGATCGCTTACCACACCAGGCTCCTTTAAGACCAACACTAATAAGCGCTTAAATAATAAGCACTTAAATAAATAAATGCACTTTGAAACTGTACTTCAGAGACAAGCCCAGACGAGCGTGTTGCGATTCCGTGAGAGCGTGAGTCGGGTTTAAGGATTAAATGTCTATAGCGAGTCGGCTTCCTTTGCGCTTCTCTTCTTCTGCTCCCAGTTTTTAAGCAGTGCTGTGATTCCTACACTCTTCACCCAGTTTGGATGTTAATATATCCTCCAAATTATTAACTGTATTCATGATTTTTTTTACATCAATACATTGTGATAGACAGCAACTTTGCTGGCCAAATATTTACGGACCCGATTGTGTATGAACCAATAACCTTGTATAAAGCCATATCGTCATGTAAAACAGTGCTGCTGAATTAAAGCGCAGTAACCGCATCTGAAGCCCTGGACATGTGCTCTGATCAGCCTACTAGTCTTTCTCAAAATGCCTCGCTTACAGTGTGTGAAGACAGAAATCTGTCAGGCGAGAGTTACAGGGTTAATGCAAATCCAATAAACCTTCTGTCTATCAAGTTTTGTATCTCGACTCTTGTCAGAATCTGAGACTGAAGAAAACACAATATACTGAAAGCTTAATCGACTGAAAGGAAGTGAAATCACATACCAGTTTATTGTGGTCAGCCATGAAGTGGTACTTCATCCCAGTTGAAGTCTTTAGTTGTTTCCCACAATGTGTGCATTTAAACACATGCTAAAATAAAGCACCAAATTAATGGCAATGGCAACCAAGATTACTACAAGTCAGGTCAAGGTCTCATTCAAAGATTCTAGTAAGCACTACTGAGGTGCATTTACCAGTTTGCAGGTAACCATGTGTTTTTTCAGCCCCTCCACGGTTTTCCTCCCTACACGTTTACACTTGGGGCAACTTACTCGGCCCTTCGCTAGAATCTGCAGCTGCCAAGACTCCTCTTGACTTCCTGCCAAAATATAAAATTCAAGTCACTGTTGTGTAATTAAATAAACATGTGTCTATACATACAGTATGACAATGTGGAAATTCTTGCACACGTTCTTGTTTAAGGGAATACTTTGGGGTCTGATCACATTAAGCACATTATCTCATGCCAACTGCTCTCTAGGTTTTTAATATTCTTATCCACCTAGGTTATATTGGAAAGGGAAACAAGCATTTCTTTTTACCTGGAGGATAACTAGGTGTCTCCTTCTTCATGCAGTAAAAGTCAGAGCGCTGAGTTCTACTTTTAGTACTGTTAGCTGAAGGACTCCTCTGGGTATACTGTGCTACAGGAACTATGACAGGAACTGTGGGGAGGACATGTAACCCATCAATCAAGCAGACAAAAATAAGGAACGTTTCACCAAAACAGTGAATGAATAGCTGTCTGTTCCATCTCCTTAATGTGTTTTTCATACCCTTGATTTATTTCCTACATTTTCTTCTTCTTTGTCATCCGAATGTCTGGATAAAAAAAAGTGTATTTCGTACACAGTGCAAAAAATGAAATCTTAGTAACTAAAAACATCTCGAATACTCACGTTTATAAAGTGTTTTCTGTTATAAGATTACAATCAACCAGATATAAGATAATTAAACCTATTACTAGACAGTTTTATTAAATTAAAGCTTTCAGTTTTCTTATTCTATTCTTTCAGAAAATGTCTATGCTTAAATTTGGCAAAATAATATAACAGTATAAAGCCTTAAATTAGTGAGATTTGTCTAGAAAAGGGATCAGTAGTCTTATATCTGGTTTACTGTAATCTTATAACCTGAAACACTACATAAATTTGACCATATTCAAGATGGTTATACTTGCTAAGATTTTTTTTTTGCAGTGCATGCTGTGGATTTAGACTGAAATAACCAAACTTTTTTGGGTCTGCAAAGCTGTTTTGTGATTAAACTTCTTTTTTAATGTCCTCAACAATTAATGCAGAAATAGAAACTTTTAGAAATAAAAGCATACCAAACACAGTAGAACCAGTAGATGATTACAGTGAAGTACCAGAAAAACTGGTATAGTGGTGCATACTGGTTCAGTTAACTACACTTTCAAGTGGTGTCAGTTTTATCGGAAAGACAAATTTTCCATGAGGAGGTAACACATGAACACCCTCTGAAGTCGGAAGCTAAAGTGGGATACATCAACGTTTTTGATGCAGCATGAACCGAGTGGTGACGTAAACGCTATTTCCAAATAATAATCAATATAATAATCAAATAATAAAGTATAATTTGTAGGTTAATTCTAACATAATGTCATTTTCAAACATCTACAATTAACGCATGATAGTTTTGTTACAATTGTGTTCAAAACACCCACAGAATGGCTACAAATGACAGCTAATGGAGATATTTATTGAAAACAATGATACAATATATAAAAAGGGTTGACAATATAAAAAAAAAGGTTTTTTTTATTTCCCCACACAAACCACACGAAAGCGACCAAGTCGGGTAAATGCCTGACGTGCACTTGAAAGCACAGTAATACCTGGTAGGTCCCCCATGGGATCATGGAGGGAACATTGTCTTCACGCTGATGTTTGATGAAGCACCAGCATTGAATTCCGATGTTACTTGAGGCAGTGTTGTACGCCTATCTTGTGAAACGATTCTTTTTTTTTAGTCGTCTCCAATTCTCCCTAATTTAGTCATCTCCAATTCCCACCAGAATCTTCTTACAGCCACGCTGCTGTCTTAAGTTCGAGCTTTTGCCGGAATTCTTACACCCTAGTACACTCTAGTACACTCTAGTACACTCTAGTACATGCTTGAAATGCTTGAAATTAAAGTGTGTTGCACAAACTCATGATAACTTGGCATTCTCATGGTGGAAACAGCTCTAGAAGTTTCCATAGATGTCTCTCGCTTTATATACACACTGGCGGATGCAACCATTGACGTGCAGAGGCGGCATTGCTGTGTATTTTGCATAGGCTTTCACATCGTTTTTCTGGTACTTCAGTGTACTTATAACACAGATGATAGTTGGTAATGGGACAAAATAAAAATCATATTAATAATATTATATTATATATATAATAATATTAATAAAGTAAGATTTGCTAAATTTCTTTCAGGATCAATGAAGTAATCTATCTATCTATCTATCTATCTATCTATATTTTCTCTAGACACAATACGTATTGCATAATGCATCAAACCTTTAGTAGTTATGAACACGTTCAGTTCCTAATTTTAATATAGTGAAGTTGTTTTCCCTGGACAAATCACAGTAAATATGCTGCTAATCAGGACTGTATATAGACACATAACACACACATAATTATAATATGATAAAATCTTGGCTGAGGCAAATCCAGCTGGTTTCCTTTTACACCCGCAGCTTCACGTGGAGTGAGTTATGGACATATTTTTGCCTAAACAAGCATCCTGACCTTCACTGAGAGCTTAAGACCTGACAGGTTGGCCAACCATTCAGTATACCTATTTTTCTTCATTACTTTTTATTGGGTTATAAACATTATTGCTCTTAGATTAATATCTTTAATTTCTCACATAAACAAGAATGATTAAAGGCTGATTTGCTATGGTCCTTTGCCAAGTGTGCACAGAAACCATCAAATCAGCAGAGCACTGAGAACACAGCTGGGCTCAATATATTACTAGATAATTATAGGACTAGTCTAAAACCATTTTGTGTCTCATCCACTGCTGTCATTCCCTTTTTGTTTGATAGTCGCATTGACAAAACAAATCTCACCCAAAACACACACCATGCTTGGTTCACTTTGTGCATTCTCACTGCATTTGTATCATTTGTGCATGATGCTTGTGGACCAGTTATTTTGGTGCACACTTGAGTGTGATTGCTGAACCCTCACAGAACAGAATGTCCATCATTATTTCTGGCATTATACATCGTTGGATTGCTGCATGATAAAATAAACTTTAAATAAACAGTAACCCAAAAAAACACTCTGTCTTCACCAGTAATGCCTCCCTCCCAGATATGTTAAATGACTTCTACACCTTTGACACCCTCAACCCTGCGGAGAGTGAACCCAAATTAATCTGCTGGTCGTGACACCTTCCCTGGTGGCTAGAAAGTAGTTCAAAATAGAAACTTCCACAGTTTTAATGTTTCAGGTACTGCCGCTGCTCTGCTGCTATTCAATCAATGTGATACAGTATTTCTTCTGTGGTGCCAGATTCTGTATGTGCATTAGCACTAAGGTTTCCCAGGAAACAAGAAAGAGAGCACAGCTGGCTTTTTTTCCCTTATTCACACTTTCAATAATTCAACTGAAGTTCAAATAATCTTGACACAAAACACTGTTTATTACATGGTTGGTCTGACCTCCGGACTTATAATCTAAGCAGTAACCTTTATTTTAAGAGGGTACGTCATTTGGCTTATTTTTGCTGTCACTGAAAAGAAAATGAAAACTGTGTTACCAATGTTTAACTGACAATTATTATTATTATACATATAGTTTTTTTCCATAGTCATTTCTTTTCTTTTATATATAGTACAGGCCAAAAGTTTGGACACACCTTCTCATTCAATGCATTTTCTTTATGTTCATGACTATTTACAATGTAGATTCTCACTGAAGGCATCAAAACTAGTTCATTCATAATATAATTCATATTATAAAATAATCATAATATGAA
>JAOVVG010000026.1:7021460-7036576 GCA_028566375.1 Leptodoras nelsoni
GTCTAGGGTTGTTCCTGCCTTGCGCTCTATGCTGCCGGCTAGGCACCGGCTCCCCCGTGACCCTGAAAAGGAATAAGAGGTCAAGAAAATGAATGAATGTTTTGATTTTTTTTAGACACTTGTGATGCATGCTAGCAAATGGTGTTATTTCATTTTACATTCTGACACCATCTTTGCACCGCACATATAGGAAAAGGAATGGCAAATAGGGGTTTGGTCCAAATGCTTGAAGCCTTTTTTAAAATATGATTTCACTTTCAATTTCATGTGTGTTAACTGTTTGCACCTTGTAATGAGCACTGAAATCAGTAATTACTCTGTCAATTATGCTTATATGACAACATGTGGGACGGACGCTCCTCATAATCAGCTTACCTGTTATCACACTTTTATACCACTAGAGGTTTCTGCTTACACGTGGTCAGGAGAAGTTATTTTTCCATGCTGCAGATTTTAAATTGGACTTAAGTCTGGGCTTGACTTGGTCATTCCGAAACACAAACCTCCTTTTTCAGGCTGTTCCTATGTAGTGGCTCATTGTCCTGTTAGAACATACATTTTCACCATGAATGCAGATTTCTGCCTGACTGAAACAGGATGTTCTCAACAATTTGCCATTCAAGCTGTGAGAACTAACAAAGTCAGAGGGCGTGGGCACAAGTATATTTAAAAATAAACACAATTGTACCCCGTTTAACATATTTAGTGTAAGCTATCAAAATTACATACTAGTTCTATTTGCATTACTAAAACGAAGGGGGAGGTATGGAATTTATGGAACATTTATTAATAATAAATTAAAATGCTATATTTTTATTATCAACATTCCTTCCGTTTGGATTTCCTGCATATGCTGTCATGTTAATTAACGTAGCCTTTATGTGTAACAGTGACATAAAATAAATGTATTTTATGCAGCATGGTTATGGTTTCCTGCTAATAACACTACAAAATACAATATAATGTCCATGATATATTCAGCAGCATATATCCACAGTTTAAACAGCTGATGGGTAATATTTCAGGCTGCAGCCTTCTTTAACAGCAGTAGAGGATCAGTTAAAACTTTTATAACTGTGGCCAATGTTCCTCGGTGTTCAGCTTGTTAATTGAGGCTCTGAAATGCTTTTCTGCTCACAGTGTTTTCAAAGAGTAGTTAATTAAGTTATCGGGACCTTGCTCTCAGGTCAGACCAGTGTAGCCATTCTTCTTCTACTCTCATTAACAAAGTAATTCCTATAACACATTTGCTGCTCAGACTTTGTTTTTTGTTTGCTTTTCACACCACTGTAAACTTTAGAGACTGTAACATCTCAGGAGATTAACAGTTTCAAAAGTACCAAAACCAGTCTGTCTGGCTGTGGTCCAAGTCACATTTATCCATAATGGCAAAGCAATAAATGAATGTGGCATTGTAAACAAATTACAGCTTCAGGTATTCTTGGGTAAGCTTTGTACACCAGGATTTGGGCAGTTTCTCCCATACTTCCTGGCTGATCCGCTCAAGCTGTGGTGCACCTGTGAAATGCTATCTTCAGCTCTCTCCACAGATGTTCTATTGGTTTCAGCTTTATCTGGGCCACTCAGAGACATTCAGAGATGTGTGCTGAAGCCACTCCTGCATTGCCTTAGCAGGCTTTCTTCATGGAGCTTTCTGTGTGTGTGTGTGTGTGTGTGTATCTCCATTCATTCTTACCTCAATTCTGATCAGTTGGCTTGTCCCTGCCATTGAGAAGCACAACAGCACATGATGCTACCACCACCATGCTTCAAGGCCTGATATTATTAGCCTGGTTTTGCCAGACGTAGCACTTGGACTACTAGCCCAAAGAGTTCAACTTTGTTTCCTAGGTCTCAAAATTAATTTCTCCACTCCAGTCCACTTCTGAGATCATTCAGATCTTTAGAAATGATTGCCCAGACCTGTTTCTACAGACATTTTCTTGGATTTTATGGTTTGGTTTTTGGGTAGTGTGATTTGTGGAACCTCATATACACAGACACCTGCCTTTCTACATCATGTTCAATTTTGCCTCATGGGGACACAAACAGGAGGCACTTAAGTTCAATTTGGGATGTCAGTGTAGCTCAAAGGTTGTGAGTTCAAATCCCACCTCAGTCAAAGCCCTTAACCCTCAACTGCTCAGCTGTGTAAATAAGACAAAATGTAAGCCACTCTGGATAAGAGTGTCTGCCAAATGCCGTTAATGTAATGTAAATTTAAAGGAAATAAAAGAATGTTTTTAATGTTTTTGCATTGTCCATTCATTATTGTGTGCAAAAATCTATTTTAAATTAAATCTATGAGACAGAAAAATGAGCAGCAACTGAGGGGGTCTGAATACTTTGTGAACCTACTTTATATACAGTATATATACTTTACTGCTTTAGCTATTAGATAAGAGGTATTAGTGTAAGCACTAAAACTGGGCCTTTCTGTTCTGTTCTGTGACACATTGACAACACTTTTGGCTTCATTCCACATTATACCCATAAAGAACCTGCTTGTCAGGAGGGCATTAACTGATCAGCCAGTAGTATAATAACCATTGTTCTTCTACATGCAACTGCTTGAACAGTGTTCAACATGCAGATTTATTAGCAGAGGCTTCAGAAAAACAGGCCCTAAAAGAATCGCTTTTTATTATTCACTACTCCACATGCTTCACTTCAGGAGTTTTTTACTGTCTCTGCTGAAAGAAATATAATCAGCTGTATATTGGGGAAAAAAACAGTGGCTGATTATTCGGTAGAGCCCATTTGTGTCATTAGAAAGGAGAACAACTTCTCTTTTCCCGTGGTGAGATAATTCAACAGTGATGAACATAATCATGTCATCTCTTTTTCCATCACTCTGGGATCAATAAAGTAAGGAAGCTTAAGGATGAATAGCTATGGAAGTAATGATTGCTAATAAACAAAATGACAAACTGTGTGAAAGAAGTGTTCATGCCAAACAGAGCCTAATGATTTACAGTTTTTGGTTGAAGCAAATGCTCTCTCTCTCTGAGTAGGGCTTTTTGGGGGTTAGCCAAGATTTCAACAAAGAAGACTAAAAAGGTACAAATGACTGGGATTTATCTGAGCTAGTCAAAACAGATGTCAGCCTCTGTAAAAATGGGCAATGATTAAAGAAGGAAACATACCCATAGCCAGTCATATACAGTATATACACACTAAGGGTAAATGCAGGGAATCTTAAGGGAAACTTGAACATCTACTTTTTTCCTTTTTTTTTTAAAAAGTAGCATTATTCCGGGAGTCACCTGCATATTGACAGCTTCTCCCTGATGCCTGCAAATTATATACAATATCTCAGAAAATGTTGTTTTTTTTAGAGCGAGCAAGCGAGAGGTAGACATCTAATTGGTCCTGATTGGTTTCTCTTTGGTTTCTCTTTCATTGTCCATTGTCCATTACTTTAGTGTCCCCAAAAAAAGAAAATATGAGATGCACTTCACCCCAGACTACACTAGTGTTCCCCTGCCTAATAGGGGTTAAAATAATGAGAGTTGTTCACTGCACTGTTTGAAACAATGACCTATCTATTCTATGAATCTATTGCCCATGGTTGGGTAAATGATTGTAAACAACATGTTGAGGTCAGTTTAACAGATGTCATTTGCTCATTAGTGTAGCTAGTGTTATTTACACTACCTAGATAGCTGCTTATGAGCTACTCCAAAAATGGTCCAGCCCCTCCCTACCTGCACGTGTTACAACAGCATGGCTTCATAGTAAAAGAGTGCGGGTACTAGACTGGCCTGCCTGCAATCCAGACCTGTCTCCCATTGAAAAAGTGTGGCACATTAAGAAGCGCAAAATATGAAAACGGAGACCCCGGACTGTTGAGCAACTGAAGTTGTACAACTATTGGTGTCCTCAGTTCCCAAACGCTTACTGAGTGTTGTTAAAAGGAAAGGTGATGTAACACAGTGATACATATGCCCCTGTCCCAACAGTTTTCGAATGTGAATGAGTGAATATTTGCAAAAAACAATAAAATTTATCTGTTTGAACATTAAATATCTTGTCTTTGTAGTGTATTCAATTGAATATGGGTTGAAAAAGATTTGCAAATCATCGTATTCTGTTTTTATTTATGTTTTACACAGTGTCCCAACTTCATTGGAATTGGGATTATAATATAATATAATATAATATAATATAATATAATATAATATAATATAATATAATATAATATAATATATGGTTCATGGGGTTGGGGTTGAGGAGTGAGAGTTGGGGGAATCAGTCCTACTTCCCTGAAATGAGTTCCTGCAGGGTGGGATGTCGGATGTGTGTGTGTGTGGTGTGTTTTCCTCTCTTGCACTGGCCTCACTCCAAGAGTGCCTATCCCACAGTCAGTAGGTCTGTTTAGCATGACTAAATATGGAAGCCCAGCTTTTCCAGAGAAACAAGGACACACAGTGGCATTGAACTATAATCTGCATGACTAAGAAGAAACTCAGCATGCTTGAAACAATGACAGTTTAGTGTTGATAAGTCTAGGGGAAATACAGGTACAAGGAAGACAATGTTTAATTCAGCTCATAGTGTCTCATATTATTTTTTCTTATTTCTGCTCTGTGCAGACAACCACTACTGATCCAGGCAACACTGAAAACCAGGGACAGACCAAGATGAAACCACTTCAAAAAAAGCATTCTTACTAAGAAATGTAACAGTATTTTCATATGGTTGTGGCTAGTTTGTAGTGCCAGAACAAGGTTGATGTTTGTCATTACTAAGATATGGAGACCCACTGTCATGCACATGCCTGCATGTCTTCCACACTCTAACTCCAAGCACTCCCTGCGGTCACCGTCATCACACGTCATGCTTCCATGTTTGTCAGTCTTGGTACTGTAAAGTGCACAGAGGTTTTCAGTGAACAAGAGGCCACCAAAGTTCCAGATTATTACCCCTCTGTCTGACTGTGCCATTGAGCTCCTGGAAGGGGCTGTCCCCTCCATTCACAGGTGGGGGAGGGGGTAGCCCCTCTCACCTGCGGAGACTCAGGCCATGAAGCACTGTTACAGTCACCCTGCAGAGACATTTAATTTGCCCTTCCAAGTTGCCAGCTGCAGCAGGCTTTTTCTTCGTAAGCAAACAAGATGGAACTCTTGAGACCCTGCATTGACTACCGAGGCCTCAATGAGGGCACTGCAAATACCCTTATCCTCTCCCCCTGGTGACAGCAGCGTTGGAGCAGCTGCATGCAGCCCAGTATTTCACAAAGCTTGACCTACGTAACATGTATAAGCTAATACGCCTTCAGGAGGAAGATAAGTGGAAAACTGCCTTCTGGACATTATGAATACCTGGTAATGCCGTTTGGCTTGGCCAACGCCCCATCTGTCTTCCAGACATTCATCAATGAGGCATTATGGGATATGTTGGGAAGATTCAGCATTGCTTACCTTGACGACATCTTGATATATTCTTCCTCCCTCCAAGCTCATATGAAGCAAGTACGCCAGCTTCTCCAATGCCTTCTCCAGCATCGCCTCTTTGTCAAGGCCGAGAAGTGTGAATTTCATGTACAGTCCATAACGTTCCTGGGGTACATCCTATCCACTAGTGGATGTCACCGTGGATGAATCCAAGGTCAAAGCAGTGCTAGAGTGGCCCCAACCTTGCACAGTTAAGGAGCTATAACTTTTCTTGAGGTTTGCTAGCTTCTATCTGCGTTTTATTTGGGAGTTCAGCACTATCGTGTCTCCCCTCAGGTCCTTACTCAAAGTCAAGCCCCAACATTTCCTCTGGACTCTGCAGGCTGAGAAAGCCTTTACATTAAGTTACATTGCTGCAGTTTCTGAGTGTTTTTCATACTTTTCTTTGCCCCTCTATATTTTGACTCTAGACTGTTTATCTACTCTGTTTTTGGCTCTGCCCTTTTTGCTATGCTTGTTTGCTGGTTTTACCCTGGACTGTTTATCTACTCTGTTTTTTGCTCTGCCTGTTGCTTTACCAGATGCTCACTGATTTTTGGCGCCATACTGTTTATCTCAGACGCTTCAGCTCTGCTCAGTTTAACTATCTGTCTTCATCCCAATAAAGACTGTCAGCTCCCTGCACTCGATGCCTTCTTCTCTGCTGTCATGACATCCACCAAGGGGCGCTGTCCAATCACCATCAAACTAGAACGTACAATAAGCTCACTGTTACATGTTCACATGTTTAGAATTACTTAATAAAAGAATGAGCTGTGTATCATGCATGCTTGGGTTTAAGTGTGCAAATTATGATTGGGAATAAGGGATTTCAGATGTATTTTTTAAAATATAGATAACACTATAGTTTTCATACTTCTCATAGACAATTCTTCATGAAAGCAATGAAGGCAAGTCTTTATAGAAGATGAAAAAATCTATCCATCAAATTTTAATATTAATAACACATTTAACACGGTTAAAACACATTTCCATGATATCATGCAGCATCCCCATATTAAAAATGCCATACTACCCATCATTTGAACACTGTACTGTTGCTGAGGCACCTCAAGGATATGAAAGTATTTTTTTTTTTAGATTTGAACTAAAGGTAGAACTTAAACAATCCCTTTGCACTTTCTTGCTGTTTGGTTATCCTTTTGTGGATTCGGCCCTTACTTGCATTGATTGTATTATCTATCTTTGTTTTCCTTTGTTTCTTACTTCAATCATATACTTACAATTTATTTTCTAGTCTGTTACTAATCATGTTTGTAAGTAGATACTGATTTGCACTATTTATTAAATGTCTTCTCACTTTCTAATCAAACTTGCACACTCAGTTGTACTGATACGAGTCATGAGTGTACCTGTTAGACCTTTAATCCTCTGCATATGCAGATGTATTAGTTTGGATATAGACAGAATCCAGCCCTCTGGTCACTCAAACAAGACACAGACCATATACTGTACTCTCTGCACTCATGCTGTCCAAATAAAGGTCTGAATGTTGGTATCTTCACTTTTCTCTGATTATTATGTCAGCCATTAAGTGAGTAGGGCTTATCTACCTTCTAAATCCCTGTTGCTGCTGCTATTGTCACACTAATAAACAGATTAGTTTATTAGAAATATAAATGTTTACATGGGATACGCATTTTCACAAGTCTTTATGATATCTGGGTTAATTAACGGATTATACACTGAAGTACCAGTAAAATACGTAGAATTCAGTGCTGGGGCCTCAAAAAACATCAGTGTGAAGACTGTGCAACGTTCCCTCCAAGATCTCATGAGAGACCTACTAAGTATTAACTGCTATACCAGTTTCTCTGGTACTTCAGTGTATATTTCCCAATAATTTCCAAAAGGTACACCCCCACCAGTGGACCTCTGGATGTAACTGGGCACATCAATTGCCCCTATTTAATCAGTGGTTCAGGTTTAGACTTATTTTAACATTGAATAAATATTCTCAAGTTCTCATTTACATTATGCTAAATTTGCATTAATCAACATCAAACTGGAATTTACTGCATAAAAGGTTTATGCCATAAATATGGCAGGGCTCTACTCCATAATTCCATAAAGAAGAAGAAGGAGAACAGGAAACACGCAGCAGCATTTAACTAATTGTTCATTTACTTTAGTAAAATCGTACAGCCAAGCAGTATTTTGCAGTATGGGTGTAGTAAAATGTACAGTAGGTTACAGCACAAGAGCAAGTTCACGAAGAGCAAACAGGCTCTCGGGACAGGCAGTTTCACAACGCACCATTTTAATATTAAATATTACAATGCTGGTTAGGCTTTGGAGATCAGCTGCAGAATAAAACCGAGGCGTGACTAAAGCAAGATGTTACAGGTGCAACTTCTCACCAAGCAAGGCATTTAAAATAAAATTAACAACCAAGTCAATAGATGGCAACAAGAAGATACATGCAGCTGTATTTAGTGTTCTTGTGCAAAATGTCACAGACATTTAATGTGTGTATGACACCCTTGAAAACACATACACACAAAATCAAATGTTATTAAGACATGTCAAAATGTAGTCTGCTTTAGGCTTTGTTCTATATACTAGCATTACATAGCACCTAACTACCCAACTATAGCACCATTACAGCAGGGGGCGGCCCTCTCCCACAGCTCAGCTATAGCAGATCAACAAGCACATCACCAGGAGCTGTGCTACCTTTTTTTTTTACTAACTCATCACTTGGCCTGTAATTTATGTATTCTTTTATTCCTTCCTTCTTTCCAAAGTAGACCTTAATGGGCTTGGCTTTCTGAAGTTTCTCTACAAACAGTATTATAAAACTTATTATAATTACAGACATCATGTGCAGGCCATATTACCAGATATCAATTTGCACTCAATAATCAGTGCAGACTTGCAACTATTTGAGTTATTTGATTTTATTTTTATGTTGTTAATACCTGAGATGTAGACATACTGGGTATTTTAAAATAAATTCTGTAATATTACTATAAAATCATAACAGTTGGCTAGGGTCAATGAGAACTTTGCTGAGTAAGCTAGTGAATAGAACATGTTTTTTTTTAAATAGTGCACATTTCAAGGGATCATGTATTACAATATAAAAAAATACAAATGACACATGGCATTTTTTTAGTTCCTTTTGGAGTTATTACAAATAACTGCATAGCTCAATAGATGATAAACTGGGGAATACACATTATGGTAAATTTGGCACAGTTTAAATTTAAGGGGGAGTAAATGGTGCTGACACTACATCCCAGCCCTTCCTTACCCATGGTCAATTAACCACAATAAAGCAGCTGGGGAACTCACAAATGTCTATCAGCAGGCACTCACACACAAATGAGCTTTTATCTCAGACTTTGTTTTCGTTGGACCACAGCCAAATGTTTGGCCGGAGCAGAGACTGACGGGTTTGCATAGCAAATAGCCATGCAAACAGCAATCACCTCGATTTGAACCGGATATACTTCAAGTCACGAGTCTTTGGTATATTCGATATTTTTTTACTCCGAACTGCTTTTGCAATTTATGACTTACTGACTGTTTTAATAAAAAACCACCAAGGTATGTTTCAAAGAAGGGATCTACAGAGGACAAGCTACACGTTTGGTCGGTTGTGCTGCGTTTCTAGACTAAACTGTAAAAGCATACTGTGTGGATGAATTAACGGGTGAACAGTTAACAGAAGAACGTAAAAAGCACTGTATTCTTTGTATTAAACTGGAATTGTATTGAACTGTATTGGAATACCAATTTTCCAATACTTCTTCATAATTTGCATGTTGAGAAGTAAACAAAGTTCAGATTTGTTCAGAAACCCTGTGTCCCATGCTATCCTGCAATATGTTATATGCAATATGTCTCTTGATGACAAATGGGGTCACGAGAGGAACTCACAATCTCCTCTTTTATATTATTCACTTATTTTACAAATTAGTATTAGAAATATAGAAGGATTTTGTGTACTAACATTATAGTTTATTATTGGGAACTACATTTAAATGAACACATACATTTTCAGTATCTTAGCCATAGAACCTGATAAATTAACCTGTCCATGTACCTCCATTCTAAATGAGTAAATACTAAATGTAAGGTTAGACTGTGTGATTTAAGACACAGCTCATGACAACAATTGTGAGAACACCATAAGGCTTTAAACCAACACGGTGGAAAACTGATGTCTATTTGGGGTCTTTTGAGAAGCCCTGGATTATAGTTTCTGTTTCTACAATGTTGATTATGTATCTTGAGCTGTATCAGTTAACATCTGAATAAATAGACAAAGCATTGCAATGGGATATAAACATCATTTCCTGTTTAATTTCACTGGTAGATTTGATCCGCAAAAATAGCTGTCTGTCTAGATTGTAGATGTACTGACTCCAGTGTCACAAGCACTGTAAATAAACTAACCAAACATATCTCTATAGAGTGTCCCCAAATTCTCCATACATAGGAAAAATTAACAACCTGATATATTTTATATTATATTTTATATATAGAAGAATGAATATTTTGTAAACAAAGGTACATTAAGCTACAATTTCCCACTTTCCCTATGTATGGTGACTTTTGGGACACCCTATAGAATGGGCCATTGCGCTTCTAAACCTTTCGCATGACTTTGTTGACTTCTCAATGAGATCAATTAAAAAAAAATAAAAAAAATTAGTAGAGTTCCCCTTACATTCCGGGTATTTACTTGATTATAAGCTACTTTTTAAATGCAGTATGAGGCTATGCCAGCTTCTTTTAAATGTGTATGATGTCACCTTACACTGCACCATCACCTAATTCAGAAAAAGGATTATGGGCCTGTTACAATCTGTTTTTTTTTTTTTTTAAATAAACAGAATAAATTACTATAGGCACAACGTAACACTACAATAATTGTCAGTTATTACAGATAGGCACTACATAATAAATATAATAAAACTACACATCCCTAAATGTCCCAAATAAAAAAAAAAACAGCTATACCCATTTACATCAAAACATAGTATAAATGTAAACCTACGAGTTAAGATTTGTATACGTGAACTCAAATAAACTTCTGGTAGCCTGTTCTAGGAGAGGCTAAATCAACTGCATGGCGAATTTGGAAATAATTTAAAATATGAAAATGTGATCAGTTTCTTCTCCATCCTCTTTTCTGAAATGAAGGTAAGTTGATGCTATTGAAAGTACCGTCAGGGAGATGAATGTGTGAGTGAGAGATACCGTAACACTAGCAGTACAGGAACAGCTCACAGTAAAAGTTAGAATATAGTGGAATTTTACATTCGGATGCAAAGCTGCAGAAAAATCTTCCAAGTGGCCTCCATTACTGAAACATTGTACTGTACAAACTCTACACTATATATACTATATTTATATATATACTATATGTACAGCCTCAGTATCTTTACATACATACAAATACACACAGCACATGTGGCCCTTCTATTTTGCAAATGTGTGTGTTGAGGGGTTAATTGTGGAGGGGTAGCTTTTTGTGGTAACCCAGGCAGGTCCTGTATTGTAGTGCGAGTGATCTACCCTGGGCAGAATAAAGAGAACTCCAGGAAGAGGAGGACGTGCCTTGTGTTCCAAATCTGTTTTTAACATGCTCACTGACTCCTCAAGTCTCAGAAGTAAACAGTCATACAAGTGGCCATTTGCAGCACAAGAGAAAAGAGGGTACAGCAGTGTTAATCATTGTCTTGTGGCTGCAAGAACAATTCCTGAAATCTGTAAAATCAGATTTCTTTCGATTATGCCCAGGCATACTAGCTTGCTAGTACAAGTTGTTCAATCCCTCAGTCGTTCATGGGCATCTAACATACACGTATTGATGAAAGTATAGAAATGGCCCTTGGAATATATGAGTGGGAATTCCCATGAAGGAAAATAGTGAAGGGAAGTCAAGAAAGGCACATTAAAAACAGTATTGGAACACAGCTTCCTTTTTTCTTTACGGCTTTGCCATGGCCATGTTGGTGAGAATGTCTACGAGGTGGTCAAGGCCATAAAGGTAGCCGTCCTCACGGTTGCCCTCCACCCAAGGGACACGGTGGTCCAGGACCTGACCTTCAGGCAGCGGTGTGGTTTTTCCAAAGTCTATCATCCACACTTTTGCCCTTTCATGCTTGTCGTGGACAAAAAGGAGAGAGCTGCCAATCACCTAAACATGAGTGAAGTAGGAAAAGGATAAGAATCACAATCAGTTGTATGCTTATGCCTTACATTCTTCACTGATCAACAGCGAAGTCTGCTACAGTAGTAAATCAAGCAGAATGTAACGTGCATTAAGATTATAGTGTCAGCATGGAACAGAAGACACATGGTTTTAAGAAGTCTTCCTTTGCCAAAACACTCTCATGGGTCAGACCATTGCTTACTTTTCCAAATGTGCATGAAAAGATGACGAATGCTTTGACTGGAAAAGAGTAGAAACATTTCAAGCCTTGGGTTTTCTGTATAAAGTATGATTTCCACTACCCACTTTGGCTTCCCCTCTAATCCCAATGTTAAAGAACTGAAAGAGTTCTAAGAAGCAAGGACAAAAAAAACTATTAAGAAAACTGCTAATACCTAGCACAGTCTGGAGATGTAGTCATGGGCCTAACATAAATTCTATTGCTTTAAAAAAGCTTGATTCCAGAAGGGTGTAATTGCTACAAAGCTGCACTTTATTAAACTGGACAACATGAGCTACATCTGTATGTTTCTGAATATCAGCAACCTGATATCAATTAACCAGCCAATGAGAGGAGCAAACTGCAGTGATGTTTACCTCATGTGTCTTGAAAAACGGTGATATTTCCAGAGTTTCCTTGATTTCCTTCAGCCGGATGAGATATTTAGTCTGCCCAAAAATAAAACTGAGTCAGTTTGGTATAAACATGCATGTATGCAAATCAATATACAAACAGGACAGATACTATGCAGTACAAAATACTTAACATGGTAAAAAGTTCAGTAAAGGAAAATAAAAAGAATTCAACAATGAAATATAACAACTGCTGTTAAAGGACAAGTTTTTCCCAGAAGATCCTCTGCAGTGTTTTGCATTGTGAGCTCTGTATTTAAACTTCAGGTAAGGTACAGAAGAAACCCTTAAGCTGAACAAACCTCTCTTGGGAGATTGAGGGGTGTATTGAGGAGTGTATTGAGCTACTTGGTCCCTAGCCCAAAGGAGTTTCACATTGGCAAAAGGCCCTAACACAAACACTCAGACGCACACTCACCAGGATATTCTTGTTTCCTTTGAAAAAATCTTGGAAAGCCTCAGTCACTTGTTCCCGAGTCTTGGTCTTTTTAAAGTCTCTGTTTACTGTCCCATCTTCCTTCTGAGAAGAGGAAAGTAAATGTCAGACGCTAGAGGATTTATTTGGGTAATAATAATATTAAAGGCAAGCCAGTAAGCATTAAATATATTTTCTTACAATAAAAGTAATCAAACAGGATTCAAAATATGATGTGTTTTAAATGGAACTAAACTCTGCCCTTATCCTAAGCAAAAAGCCAATGTAACCATAGACTGGGATCAAACCTTGCCTTCACTAAAGCTGAATAATAGACATAACATGTACACTGAGTTCAGTCCTTGAAGCATTACAGCAGCAAACTGTTCTTCGAACTGAGAATCACAGGGAATCCCTGTTCCATGACAACAGAAAGCATGAGAGAGTGATACAGAGAAAGAGGGAGAAGTAAGCCACAGCCTTCTATGGTCTTACATAAGAGAGAGAGTCTGAAAAGAAACCTCCAATCTTTTTCTCATCACACACCACACTGAGAGCATGCCTTAATGAAGACATTTAGAAAGGTGCAGACCAAATATGGTGCCCCAAATCCTCTCTTCGTCTGACTTAATGCAATCACGGCTGCCTAGTTTAATTCAATTAGCCGAGGCATTCTGGCCAGGATTTTGTTTTTTTGGCATTTTTCTATGAGGATTTGTCTGGGTTTGCATAGCAACCACCATTGTGTGTGAGCAAGGGCCAGATTTCGAGAAACAAAATCTTTGCGCTGCCTGTCACTAACTGATGTTGTGTTCAAATAGAGGTGCCACCACCAGGCTTTATGGATGACAGAAACATTCATCCGAGCCAACCTTCTTCAGACATGGCAATCCTGCGCTGCTACTAGGGATAACCCTGTTGATTATGCAACATAAACTACTCTATATGGAAAAAGTATGTGGAAACCTGACAATCAGACCCATATATGCTTGTTTAACATCCCATTCCAGATTTAGTCTGCCTTTTCCAATCTTCTGGGAATTATTATCTCCACTAGATTTTGGACCGTGGCTGTAGGGGTTTATGGTCATTCAGCTATAAGTGTATTAGTGATATCAGGGCTCTGGGCAGGACACTCGAGGTCTTCCAGCATGTCTTCATGGAGCTTGCTTTGTGCATGGAGAGATCATCATGCCTGAACAGGTTTGGGCCTCCTAGTTCCAGTGAAAGGAAACTGTAATGCTACAGCATATAGAGACGTTCTATACAAGTGTGTATTTCCAACCACAGAACCACACATGGGTGGTATAATTATAATTCTGTAAATATTTAAAAGCATTAAATATCAAATACTTCTCTATTGTAGTAACACACTGTAATGCATTTCATGCAAACGGCTGTTGATGAACAATGCAGCCTGTGTGAAAATGTCCATGGAAGCCAGTATGATGCACCACTGATAGAACCCCACTGATGCGTGGCTGGGTGGGTCTGCCAGACAGTGTTCGCACATTTATTGGACAGCATGTTCTTCGTAATCACATTTGCAACTCGCTGGGATTCGTGGCTTCTCTATATGGTGAGTAGGAGTTCTCTTACCCCATAAACGGTAACAAAGTTGACTGATAGCATTGCAAAACTAAATATACACTGAAGTATCAGGAGCCAATGCAAAATACATAGCAATGCCACCTATGCACGTCATTGGTTGTGTTCGACAGAGCATATATGAAGTAAGATATCTATGGAAGCTGGCATGAGAATAGCAAGTTATCGCATTCGGTTTCAAATCGGTTTAATAGTTGGAGCTCATGAGACCGGTCTTAACGTTTTGGAGGTAAAGCAAAGTTTGGATTTTCACATATGACCAATTCAAGCATGTACCGTGACTACAAGAATTTCGACAAAACCTCAAACTTATGACTGGCTGGCAAGAATTGTTTCACGGTGTGCGACACTGTCTCAAGTAACACCAGAATTCAGTGCTGGGGCCTCAACAAACATCAGTGTGAGGACTGTGCAAAGTTCCCTCCAAGATCCTGTGGGGGACCTACCAAGTATTAACTGCTATACAACTGCTATATTATGCAGTTTTTCTGGTACTTTATTCAGCCACATACTTGTTGCAACAGTGGTCTGCAGCCTAATCCAGTTCCATACAACTAGTATTGCTTATCTATTTGATTTGTCAATATGGTAAAGAAATTGTAAGTTCAGTAAGGTCTGTTCGATTATTTGTATAAGTTGCAGAAATTTGTTGTTCTTTGGTGAAAAGTAGCTAGCTTAGCTGCTTTTTGCCATGATATACAGTACAGGCCAAAAGTTTGGACACACCTTCTCATTCAATGCGTTACATTGTAGATTCCCACTGAAGGCATCAAAACTATGAATGAACACGTGGAGTTATGTACTTAACAAAAAAAGGTGAAATAACTGAAAACAT
>JAOVVG010000026.1:7055551-7069985 GCA_028566375.1 Leptodoras nelsoni
GATCCATGTGATATTTTGATTAAAGCATATCACAGACATTTCATTAAGAACTGTGAGAATTGTGTTAATTTGCAGAAAAGGGATATAATATATCACCATCTCAGTGCACTTAGAGTCCCGCTGTCAGGCCTTATTCACACCTGGTATTAACATGTATCCCAAGTTATCTGAACTTAGATTGCCTTAGGTTTTATCTCTTTTGCACCCGAGACATTACGATTAAACAACACTTAGCTAGCTGTAGCTCAGTATTGCTTTCTGATACAAGTGCCACTGCATTATTTATGGAATCATTACAGACTGATTCTCCTAGAGCTGAGGCAGTGCCATGGCGAGCGACATAATCCTGCTAATGAAGGGTCTGGCCAAGCTGAGCCAGGCGGTGCTCCAGACCCAGAAGAGTGCCATGAGCGGTGGAGGAGCTGTGACACAAAGCATGCAAATGACAGCAGAGCAGGCCATGAGCGTGGCCATGCATAAAATACAGGTGAGTTCTGCTCCACAAAGTACACCAAAACTAATGTGATCCTTTTAAACAGGTTTTAAAGTTGCTTATGAGGGACTAAAAGAGTAAAGTCACTAAAGTATTCCTTTAAAATAAATCTGTGCACTGTGGGATAAGAATAAGAAATAAGATAAGTAACTAAAGCAAAACAAGTCACAGGGTTCACCTGTGCCTTATTGCTGCCATTTACATTACTGTGCAAAAGTCTTAGACACCCTATTGTTATTAGGTACAACTTTTTTTATTGATTGTTTTTTTAAGTTCTGCAGTATTGAGTCAGTACAGATTTTATATTTCCAAATGTTACTTTTCCAACAAAAAAAATTGCAACACATTACATAACAGACCACTTTTCATACAAAAAACATAATGAAGACTGCTGGGTTTTGCATGCAAAAAAAAGAAGTAAGTGTGACAGTCAAAGTCTCCAGAAGAGCTGTGGCAGATTCTTCCAAACGCTCAGTAAAACGTACCAGGTAATTACTGTACAGTACGATGCAGAGTCTCAAAGACTCGCTGTAAAGCAAAGATGCCTTCGACAATTAATTAAGATGTTTATACATAAAAGAAAGCACTACTAAACAAAGTGCAGTAAACAGTAATAAACTAAATAAAGTGAATATTTGCTGTGCCTTTTTCTTAAACAGTGTTCCCAGGTACAATGTGTGTAGCTTTTAAGTTTTACTGAGTGTCTTGGAGAATCTGCCACAGCTCTTCTGGAGACTTTGACTGTCACACTTACTTCTTTTTTTGCATGCAAAACCCAGCAGCCTTCATTATGTTTTTGGTCTGAAAAGTGGTCTGTTATGTAACGTGTTGTTTTTCTTACAGACATACAAAGATTTTTGTGTAACATTAAATTTTTTGTTGGAAAAATAACATTTGGAAATATCAAATATTTTTGTACTGACACAGTAATGCAGTACTAAAAAAACCCATCAATAATAAAGGTTGTACCTTAAAACAATAGGGTCCCTAAGACTTTTGCACAGTACTGTAATATCTACAAAACTGGGATGCACATAAAATCCTTAATCAAGCACAGTAGCACAGTAGCTTGATCTGTAATGTAGATATCAGGAGATAAGAAGAACATCGAAATGATCATAACTGCTGTACTGTAAATTTTATTAAACTCTATGATAGTCTGTGTATAAATGCTGAGACTGTGTAGCAAATATTGTTGTATTTGCTTTCACTTCACTTTTATTTGATGAAATATTGAAGCTGTGGTGTTTTATTTTGTTTTGTTTTGTTTTTAAATAACCTACTCATTCTGATCTGTGATGGTTGCAGGAATTCACAGGCCAGGAGCAAAGTGTGACAGAGTTCAACACAGACATGGATGATAAGTATGATTTTTCCAGTGAGGAGGACTACAGTGAGGGTGCGACGCAGAGACAGCAGTCTGATAATGCATTCACAGATGCGAGTGCGGACAGTGCTAGAACATTCTACCACTCAGTTGGCAAATCCAATAGTTTTGAAGGCTATAAAGACCCTACGAAGCAGTTCACAGGGACTCGCTCATATCACCAGGATCACTCGTCTGTAGGAGGGCTCACTGCCAAAGACATCAACAAAGCCAGGGAGGCCAAGCGGAGCAAACCCCATAAACAAATGGTAAACAAGGCCAATCTTGTCGCTCGCTGTCACCTGTGTGTACCCAGGCTGTGGAGAATGGGTTTAGTTTTGGCCTGGAGTTTAGTTTAGTTTTGGTTAGGTTTCTTTGTGGCAAAACAAAATTGACAGTACAATACCGTGCAGCAGTGTATTAAATATAGCTTATATTCCTCAAATCATCATTGACACCATTATTTTTCTTTACTTTCATAAGGTTGAATGGATCTCATTTATCAGACTGGATACACATTCATCTATTCATAAATCATTCATAAGAGCATTTGTATGCTTGTTTGTTGAAAGATAAACCTTGGCTTCAAATCTATTAACTCAAGAGAAGTTGCTGCCCTTTTATATATAGATTATGTTGTCAAGTTTAAATAGATATATATTTTTAGACACACACACACACACAAATTAAATAAAATTTGTGTGAATCCCAGTTGTTCATATTTGTGGCATTATCTAAAGAAATAGTCAAATTAAAGGTAAGCACAAATCCATATTTTGAAAAAAATTAATTTAATTAAATGATTAAAAATTAAACATAGTACTTTCTCTGTATGATGTGCTTGCTATCCATGATCACGTAGGTTTATCAGTGTAGATTTTAGTTTTTTCTACTTTTGTTTTTATGTCAAACATTTTTTTTTATTCACCTCACTTAATTAACATCCAGTTCACATTTTCTGTAATTTGCCAGGTGCAGTTACACTGCTAAATAGACGTAAATGAAAATAACTTTCACTTCAACCTTTCGAGAAAGTTTGCCTTTTGCTCATTATTGCATCACCAAATACGCATCAGCTGTGCCATGCTCCTGCCTGATTGGCATTCAGCTCCATGTGCATGCAAGTACAAATGAAAACTTTGGCAATACTGTCAATGTAAATGGTCATGCCAATAAAGTTCACTGAATTGAATTGAATTGAAAATCAGCACTTCCAAAAATTCTTGGAAATCTGGCAGAATCTTTTGTTTGGCTTGGCTTACACACAGCTTGGTTTGTAAACAGCTTTAGGCCCATTAATGAGGAGAAAAATATAAGGGAAATATATTTTAAGGTATAACAACATTAAAGGTTTTTTATATGTTATCAGAAATTTTGTTCTTTTTTTTGCTAGATATCATGAATACCCTATTTGTATTATATTCAATTTTATTTATATTCTGTTTTTAGCTGAGTGAAAGAGCAAGGGAGCAAAAGGTGCCTGTGACACGGTTGGGAAGATTGGCAAATTTTGGAGGTAAGATCATTCAATTTTAAATCATGTTCATGATTTCTGGCCTTTAATTATATTTTCATTCTTAACAATTTTGACCGCAAGCCATTTTAATAGCCGTAATATCTGCTCCTTTTCGCCTGCATGGCTGAGGTATGGAGGCATGGGTCAATATTTACACAAAGCAGTACCTGTTTACAACAGGTCAAGCTGGATTCCCACAGGTGTTGTGAGTAGAGATTAGACACCATTAAGGTCCAGTTAGTGTATACTTGTCTGCTGTGTTAATTTCATCTTTTGGAAAAGATGCAGTGCAAAATTTGTCTTTGCAGCTAGAAGCTCCTTGTATTTCCCTGACGTTTTAAATCTCACTGCTGGCTTACTGCTGTAATCTCATCATGTTAATTTTTGAAAGGAGAAGGTATAATTTAACAGATAACTATCTGTTGAGGTTCAGTTGAGGTTGAAGACTCAGTGAAGACTCTAAGAACACAGCAGTGTATATTTTTCAGTGCTGAAGGGGGAATTTTGGACTGCAGTCATTACCTTGGCTGAGCTTCAAGTATATATTTAGGTGTGTATCTCTGTTTGAAGAGATATGCTGGACATTTTATTGTTTTTCAAAGGCAGGGTTGTTGTAAAAGGCTAGATGTTAAGGATGACTCCAAGGCCCTGTAACAGACATGGAGCACAAGGGCAGCCAAGGGGACCCTAGAGGACATTTTTTTGTAGCTGAATATAAAAAGGCATGCTCTATATGTAGTACACTATGTAGAGGATAGAAGGCAATTATGTTATGCCACAGAGCTCCTGACACACACACCGCTGGTTTTGAAGAACTGAAGGAAAATGTGGTTTTTGAAGAGCTGGGATATAATGTGATTTTGAAAAGCTGAGATAAAATGTAATTTTTGAAGATCAAGGTAAAATGCTATTTTGAAGAGCTGAGGTATAATCTGGTCTTGAAGAGCTGAGATAAAATGTGGCTTTGAAGAGCTGAGATGTGATTTTGAAGAGCTGAGGTAAAATGTGGTGTTGAAGAGCTGAGGTAAAGTGTGGCTTTAAAGTGCTGAGGTATAATGTTATTTTGAAGAGACGAGAAAATCTGATTTTGAAGAGTTGAGATATAATGTAATTTTGAAGAGCTGAGGTAAAATGTGATTTTGAAAAGCTGAGATAAAATGTGATTTTTGAAGATCAAGGTAAAATGTTATTTTGAAGAGCTGGGGTAAAATGTGATGTTGAAGAGCTGAGGTAAAATGTGATTTTGAAGAGCTGAGGTAAAATGTAATTTTGAAAAGCTGAGGTAAAATGTGATTTTGAAGAGCTGATATAAAATGTGATTTTGAAGAGCTGAGGTAAAATGTGATTTTGAAGAGTTGAGATATAATGTGATTTTGAAGAGCTGAGGTAAAATGTGATTTTGAAGAACTGGGGTAAAATGTGATGTTGAAGAGCTGAGGTAAAATGTGATTTTGAAGAGTTGAGATATAATGTGATTTTGAAGAGTTGAGATATAATGTGATGTTGAAGAGCTGAGGTAAAATGTGATTGTGAAGAGCTGAGGTATAATGTGGCTTTGAAGATTTGAGGTAAAAGGTGATTTTGAAGAGCTGAGATATAATGTGGTTTTGAAGAGGTGGGGTAAAATGTGATGTTGAAGAGCTGAGGTAAAGTGGCTTTAAAGAACTGAGATATAATGTGATTGTGAAGAGCAGGGGTACAATGTGATTGTGAAGAGCTGTCGTAAAATGTGATTGTGAAGAGCTGAGGTAAAATGTGATTGTGAAGAGCTGAGGTTTAATGTGGTTTTAAAGAGCTATCATATCATTTTGAAGAGCTGAAGTATAATGTGGATTTGAAGATTTGAGGTAAATGTGATTTTGAAGAGCTGAGGTAAAATGGGGTTTTAAACAGCTGAGATGTAATGTGCTTTTGAAGAGCTGAGGTATTTTGTGGTGTTTGACTTGTGTGTCAACACTTGTTTCTACATATCTACAAACTACTTGGCGCAAAAAACATCTTGTTTAATTATTTACCAGAACTGACCTCCGATCTCAGTAGCATGCCAGGAAGGAGCCCATGTTTACTTTTAAAGCATTTCAGCTACTTAAACTCAGTTAAAGTAGGGTTAAATTAAATGCTATGTCCCTGACTGTGAGGCTACCTGGCTCACAACTCACCTTAACCCACCTTTTTTCTTTACAAGGATATGGGATTACTTGGTTTATGTAGAATATAATAGAGAAAATTTACAGCCCTGTTCTATGATTATGATAATCGCTATCATTCCCGCTAGCCTTACTTAAGTAGTTAAATGGATGAACACATTCATTCGAGTCATTTTTGTGTGTTTTTAGAAGTAACAGTGCTGTGACTGGAGCAAAGATATTGGTTACTCAAGCCAGGATGGTGGCTAGAATAGATGTAGAGCTTAAGAAGTGCACTTTGTCCCACATTTCATTTGTCCTGCATTGGATTGGCCTTCCATCTCTAGTGAATTCTTCTGCGTTTCACTCAGTTTTCCTGGGATATGCTTTGGATAAATAAAGCTCTTACTGAAGTTGAATGAATTAATGTGGAAAAGTGCTGATTTGTCTGAATGTCTCTTTTTTATGGTGACCCACATTGACGAATACAGTCAGATCTGGGAGCAGTTTACTATGCAGAGGCCTATAATATTTCAAGTTGGATTAAGTAAAAAGGGAGAAAATAAAAGCTTGAAACTTTTTTAATGTTAAACCTTTCCCTATGATATGACAGTTGAGTGTTTCCCTGTTTAATGTGTGCAGGACTTGTGTAAAGCTTCTCCTCCTTGTTGTGTGTAACAGGCCTTGCAGTGGGTCTTGGCATTGGAGCTTTGGCTGAGGTGGCCAAGAAAAGCCTGCGCCCAGAAGACAAGAATGGTAAGGACAGATTAAAATGGTGTGAGGAGATTAAAAGACAGTGAGACAGGTGTACATAATGACAAATAACCCAAGCTGAAAAAATAGATTGGAATCTAAAATGTCTCCAATGGTAAATTAAATGGTTCTTTTACTCATAAGTGACTCATTGATTATCAAATTCAGAACATTGTACGAAAAGTGACAAGATTTTGACAAGAACTACAATAAATGAAGTATTGAACAAATGATAAGAAGAGATTCCAAAAACTATATTGAATGCCTAGCCAGTGAACTTGCTTTTTGTGTAATCAGGTTGAAGGATTTACAGCTTTACAGTGAATAGCAATGTACTGCTTTGGTACAAAATGACTTTAATAAGAGCCTATGGATTTCTAGTTATTTAGCTTGGTTCAGTTTTCAGTAGAGGGAAAACACACTGAAGTACCAGCAAAACTGGAATACCAGTAAATTCTTGGTAGGTCCACCACGGGATCATGGAGGGAACGTTGCACAGTCCTCACGCTGATGTTTGTTGAAGCACCAGCATTGAATTCCAATGTTACTTGAAACAGTGTTGCATGTCTATCACATGAAACGATTCTTGGCAGCCGACGCTGGTCACGTTCACCCAGAGTCTTTTTATGGCTACACTGCTGTCATAAGTTTTGAGGTTTTGCTGGAATTATTGTATTCACGGTACACCCTTGAAATGATCATACGTGAAAATCCAAACTTTGCTTCTACCTATGACCCATCTCAGGAGCTCTTAAACCGTGTTGAAAATTGCAAAGTCATGATGACTTGCCATTCTCACAGCAAAAACATCCTAGAAGCTTCCATAGATGTCTGTCGCTTTATATACATGCTGGAGGATACAATCAGTGACGTGCATAGGTGGTGTTACTTTGTATTTTGCGGCATAGGCTCCTATACCAGTTTTTCTGGTACTTCACTACACTATAATAATAATAATAATATTAATAATAATAATAATAATAATAATAATTATTATTATTATTATTATTATTATTTTCTCACATTTTGACCTCCAAGAGACCAGCAGCTGAAGGGGTAACTAGAAGTCAGATACCATATCAGAGTGTTAATTAGAGTTCTTGACAAACTGTTGAACTGGTGTTACAGTTAATCCCCCTGGCCCCTGCAACCCAGCCCCCACACCCCCCCTCACTCTCTTCACTCTGTTGCACAAATCAAATTTAAAATAATTATTATGTGATTTTTTTTTCCCCTAATTAATTTGAAGTGACTGTCTACAGAAATAAAATTAAGTAAAGTATTTAAGTGTCCTCAGAAATATGTACGAATAAAAAAAATATAGAATTACATATTCCATATCAAAATCCTTATGCACCAATGACTCATATACCATACATTTAACTGTGTGCTTTGAAATGCTTTGTTAGTTAAGTGTTGTTTACTTTTGAAGCTATTGTGGTGTTGCCCAGACTGTTAGAATTCTGTCTGTAGAAGTTATATATTAAAACATATTGTTGAGTATTCACTCGTATTATCCCTTCTCCCAGGAGACAAAAAGGCTGTTTTAGACTCTAGCCCATTCCTGTCTGAGGCCAACGCAGAGCGTATTGTCAGGACTCTGTGTAAAGTGCGTGGCGCAGCGCTCAAGCTGGGACAGATGCTCAGCATTCAGGGTAAGTGAATAACTTTTATGCGTAATACTTTAATTTTGTTAGAAGGATCTCATCACATCATAGTTTTGATCACACTCATGATTACGGACTGTTCTACTATATGACCTCTGCTCACTTTCACTGTCTTGGAAGTCATGAGTCATGCTCATCCTTACCGTTAAGGTGACACACTAGCTCTGCTACTAGCTGCTTACATCACTGGGTAGCAAGAGAGTTATTATTGACATTCACACTGCTAAAAATAAAAGAAGGTCAACATTACTGTTGATTAAAATAATATCTCGGGCAAGTTAAAAGTGTTTTTGGTAAGATGCTCATGTGCAGCAAGCACTTCCAAATGTGATGTAAATGTTAGATCTTTCAGTAAGGCATCTAAATGTCTTAGTTTTTATGTGTGTGTAGGGAGGGGTGAACCAAGAGCTTTCCTGTCTCTCATCAACTTGAACAGTCTGCTGTCTCGTCATCACCATGACAGTCTGCTGACATATTGTTGGTTCTTATTGAGGGGCATTGTTTCTGCCAATAAGTTAAGAGACAACTCAAAGAGACATGGCAATGGTAAATAGGACATGGCTGGCATTGTCCTTGAACAGTTGTCACTTAAACTTGCAGAACAGACTCGGCATGGGCTGAGCTTAAAATAAGCTAGCAGCCATGCAGAGAAGCTTGACCTTTCACACAGAAGTGTTGTGTGGATTGTCAGTCGCTCACAATAAGCACAGTTGGCTTGTAATAAACAAATAGCTGAGAGATACTGACATAAACTCTTTTAAGTCTCTCTCTCTCTTTCTCTTTCTGCCTCAGCCTTAAAGGTCATCTTGGAAGTGAAATTGCCAGCTATTGGTACTTTACAGTGTAAACAAACTTGGTGCTACAAGTGCTATTCGGCCCTTCCCAACTTCTATTTTTGCTGATTTAAATGAAATTTTAATATTTCAGATCATCAGACTGATTTTAATGAAATATAAATACAATGTGAATAAACACAAAATACAACTTTTATATGATAGTTCCATTTATTGAAGTTTAAGATTTATAACTTATATCACCCATGTGAAAAACTAATTTCCCCCAATTGATCTACAGGCTTCACTTACCTCAGTAACGGTCAGTGTACATGATTCCACAATAAGAAAGATACGGAGCAACAATGGTATCTATGGGAGAGCTGCAAAGCACAAAACACTCCTGACCCAAAAGAACACAAACGATTGTCTCACATTTCCTAAAAATGTGATTTTATAAAATTGTAAGAACATCATACCTAAAGTCAAACATGGTGGTGGTAGTGTGATGTTCTGGGGCTGCTTTGCTTCTGCAGGATGTGGACGATCTTTAATAATTGATGGAACCATGAATTCTGCTCTCTATGAGAAAATCCTGAAGGAGAATGTCCACCCATTAGTTTGTGACCTAAAGCAGCAGGACATTGAACTGAAGAACACAAGCACGTCCACCTCTGAATGGCTCAAAATCAACAAACTGAGGGTTTCAGAGTGGCCGAGTCAAAGTCCTGACTTGAATCCCATTGACATGCTGTAGCAAGACCTTAAACCCTAAACTAAAACCCTCTAATGTAGCCAAATTAAAGCAAGTCTACAAAGAGGAGTGAATCTACAAATAGGTTTGAATAAATCTTTATCTTCAGTAAATGGAATGCTCATTTATAAGGTCTTTACTCATGTAATTGTAAATGAATCCTCTTTGAAGTTTTTTAAAGCTGTTTAAGAAATCGACAGCTGAACAGTAATTATCCTTAACTTTAACCAAGTTTCAAGTTCAAGTTTGAAGTATACATTGAAATATGTATTGTGAGGCTCAGGAGTCCTACAAATGTGCAAAGAAAAAACTAAGAAATACCTTTGTTATAGGAAAAGGATAAAGGGCGGGGGAAGAGGATAGTATACTAAACAAACAATAAAGTAATAACATTATACAAAGAAAGAAAAGAAAAGAAATGTGCATTGTAAAGTGCAGAAATGCTTAGACGATAGATGTAAACAATGGCTATTTGTAAACAGTGCAATGATTCATGTGCACTTGTTGAACAATAGTGCAGAAAGAATGCTGCAGTTCAGTTATAGTCAGGAAGTGGTAGCGGTATTGCACATGCCCAAAATGATGAGTGTGTGAGTAATTCTGTTGGCCTGCAGGTAGAAGCAGTTCCTCAGCATGCCTGATGGCAGTCTTGTAAACAGTCTGTGTGGAGCGTGAGTGTGGTTAGTGGTTTCTTCAAGCATCGTGTGTGGTAGATGTCCTGTAAGGCTGGGAGTTTGTTGTCAATGATGAGCTCACCTGCTCTCATAACTCTCTGAAGGGCCTTGGAGGGAGCAGCTACTGAGACATTCATTCAGCCCATCAGGATGGTGCACTTGTAGAAGTTTATCAGGATTTTGGGAGGGAGACCAAACTTCCCAAGCCTACAAAGGATGTAGAGTCACTGACAAGCATACTGCACTACTGCCCTGATGTGTAAGAACCAGGTCAGGTCATCAGTGAGGTGCACCCCCAGGGAAATTGGTAGTCCTATCTTCCACAGCAGCCCCTTTGATATACAAGGGGGCATGGCCATCCTGCTATAGCTTCCTGTAATCCACGATCATCTCCTTAGTTTTGCCGATGCTGAGGCAGAGGTTGTTGCCATCACACCAGTCAGCTAATGCTCTGACCTTACCTCTGGTCTTCATTTGTAATGAGGCCCAGGATGGGGTATCATCAGCAAACTTGAGGATGATGTTGGAGCTGGGCTTGTCAACTCAGTAGTGTGTAAACAGGGAATACAGGAGGTGGCTCAAAGTCAATTTGGAGGAGATGTGGTCACTGATTTTCACCACTCTGCTTGTTAGAAAATCCAAAATCCGGTTGCAGATATGAATGTTGAGTTCTTGTTCTTGTTCTTTGAGTTTGGTGATGAGTTTTACTGGAATTATGGTGTTGAATGCAGCACTGCGCATCCCCAGGGTCCATTGTAGCCAGATGAGAGGAACAGATATGCTTATAGATTAGCCACTTGAAGCAGATCATGTCGGTAGCTACAGGGTGGTAGTCATTCAGAGACATCTTGGGTACAGGGACAATGGTGGTCTTCTTAAAGCATGTGGGACTCACAGACACTTAGGGAGAGCTTAAAGATGGCTTTGAAAATCTCTGCTAGCTGAATGGCACAAGCTTTAAGGACACTGCCTTGGATGTCATTAGGGCCTCATATGTTACTTGGGTTGATCACCCTGAAAGATCTGGCTTTCCTGTATACTACTAGATCTTCCAATTTGTAGGCTGAAGTTCGACCATTGAGTTTGGCCTTTACGTCAGCGTTGACCAAGGGTTTCTGGGTCAGGCAGGATTTTCTGTGTATTTTTGGAACAGTATTATCCATGCACATGCTGATGTAGTCTGTGACAGAGTTCATATATTCATAAGGTGAACTAGCTAACAGTGGAACCAGGAAAAAAAAATAGCAGTTTGGTTTGTATGTAGGGTTTTTACAGATAATCTCTCTCCCCACACCCTCCCAGGTATCTATTTCTCTTACCTGTATGTTTTTACCTCACCCTTTTAGCAGCTCTTGGTAGAGCTGACAACATAAAGAAGCACAAATCAGGATATACAGCCTTGTAAGGGTGCAGTGATGCCCTCTGGTCAGGAATATTTTTGATTCATGTTACTGCCTTTATGATTTTAATTTGAGTCTCAAATCATAATTTGAATAATTTGCATTTAATAATTTGAGTAATTTAAATTTGAATAATATTATAATTTGTGTGTTGTTGTTTGAAAGCTACCGAAAAGCTATTTTAACTGTTGGAACATAGTCTTATAATCCTATAATGTGTGTTGGTCGTTGCAAACTAGGGCAATCAGATAATTGGGTTATCAGACATGTGCAGATGATCTCGCAGACTCTTCATGAAAGAACTCAATCATGTGACCAGGGTGCTCCCTCTCTCTCTATAGTATACTGTATATATAAATGTGTGGGATGATTGACACAGATTGGGACCTCTGGTGTTCAAACAGTGCAAGTACATGTTATAAATAGAATTGCACATTTCCATGATGCACATCGCCACATTTTTGCATCATGTATTGTGACACCACTACAGCCTTGTTTATAACTGACATGCTCACGCATGGCCAATTCATATACAGCTTAGAAAAAATGTGAATATGAATTTTGTGTATTTAAATTATATACATAACATAAAATATATATATTTTTTTATTTCTGTGATATATTTAATACATTCTTTGCCATTGTTTTTCTTTGGTTTAAACTTGCTAGGGATAAGATTTGTTTTAAAAAATATGTCATGTGATTACAGGTTTTTTTTTTATTTGCGGTTTTAAAATGGATCAAGATGAGACAACAGGCAAAATTTTTATGTTCTGCTTGCTCAGTGCTTAGTTGATTTACATTACATTACATGACCTATTTACATTATGTCTAACCAACATATTCTTCAGGTATGAGTATGTTTCACATCACTCTAAACCAGATTTCATTCTAGATAATAAACCTTTTAAATTTGTGTTATTCTTGTAGATGTGTTGACCCTAAATTCCTCAGCAGTTGTTCTTGAAAGAAAGTATGATGTATTAATAACGTATAAATTGTATGATTAATTGCTTAAATAATTACAATTTATATTTTAGACAAATTTTAAATATAAAGTTATATTATAAATATAATAAGTATAAAGATAAAGTGCAATACCTGCAATTTTAAAGGAAACCCTGACAAGTAAATAGAAAAGGCATTTGCTTGCAAGTTGATCAAGCAGCATAATTTAATTAATAGATTGTACAAAAGCCCCTGATTTAGTTATATAACATTCTAGTATCAAGCTTAATATCTTAAAATTGAGTATATTAAATAAAGGTGAATGAAATGATAATGAGCCACTGCTCACCCTGCCCCCCCTTGCTGTGGGGTGTGTCGATAGGCACGTTACATCTATATTTCTTAATCAGTTTGACTTGTTTTATATGTAAGGGTTTATATTTGACAAGGAGTACAAAAAAAGTTTTGTGTCCAGTTACTTCGAATTTCAGTAGTTAGGCTTTCATCACTGCTACCTGCTCAAAAGAGGAGTGTGTATCAGTGTAAGGTTTACATTAACTGATTCACTTACAATGTGGAAATTAGTTCACTGTTGTTAATAATTGTAAAATAATTGTAAAATAAAATAAAATGTTATTCTCTCAACATCCCATGTTATTCTGACCCAGCTTGTAAAAGCAGTCAGGCCCAAAGTTTTTGACACACATGTACAAGGTTTTGCTGCCTGAAATAGGACATGGGAGCCAATGTAGCAATGTGTGCTGGTCTACACAGCTGACAGCAACACATTTCCAGTGCTTAACTCTTAAGTTCAACATACGTGATGCTGGCGCATCCACGGGTCTTGGAAAAATAGAAAAAAGGGCGAGCATCGCAAAGCTGATCCTCATGCCTGGGTGGAGATATGCAGTAGGTTTAGATGTTCAGTTGGAGGGTGGTAACATTCCAATGAGCCTGTCTGTGACATCACAAATGGCTCAGAATCTGAACAGAGTGTTTAAACTCAGTGTCTTAACTCTAGACACCCAACTGAATATGCACAAATATTGAAAGAGTGTAATAATAATAATTATTATTATGGGCCATTAAGTGTAGATTGATGGGTAAAATGACAATGAAAGTCATATCCAGGTCAAATATGCATGAATTGTATGTAAGTGTGTATAAAATGTTTTATGTAAGGTTTTAGCTACTTCAACTACACTAATGTTAGCTTGCTGGTAAACATTCACTGTTTAATAAAAAAAAAAAAAAAACTTTAGGTACAGTGACATCATTGGTTTCACTTCTTTACTTTGTGGTCATGAATGCTACCATGACACTGTGATTGGTTGCATGCTGAGTTCACTGTGAAAGTGGGAAATACTGAATTTATGGCTCTGAAACCTGTAACCCATTATTTCTCTTTTTTTATATTGTTTAAATACAAATCACTGTGCTAGCAGGTCCAAACCAAAGAAGAAATCCAGTTACCAAAATTACCATACCATTACCATAAATGTTAATTTATTAAAGACTTCATGAAAAAAAGGGATTAAATTTCATGTATATAACTCTAACATATACAGCATTCATATTCAAACACTTTTTTCACACTCAGCTTCCAAGCTCAATAAGCCCAAATTGCTTTCCATGAACAGAAATACTCAGTAGCTTTTGCCTCAGTGTTGCACCATTGGCTGTCGTGCCATCATGTATAACATTTAAACTCTAAATGGTAGCAATGAGAAAGAAAACATTGTGAAGCATATGAGGAAATTCTGAATAAATGTGAGGAATGTATGATGAATATGCAAGCATAATAAAAGTAGACTAGAAGCAAAGTGCTTCAGAAGGTTTGTATTGTCCATGAAGTCCTTTGCTTGCCACCAGATGAAGTTTTCCACAAATACAGTGGTGTGAAAAAGTGTTTGCCCCCTCCCTGGTTTCCTGATTTTTTGCATGTTTGTCACACTTAAATGTTT
>JAOVVG010000026.1:7097496-7110587 GCA_028566375.1 Leptodoras nelsoni
AGGAAACCGGAGTACCTGGAGAAAACCCACACGGACACGGGGAGGACATGCAGACTCCACACAGAAAGGACCCAGACTGCCCCACCCGAGGATCGAACCCGGGACCTTCTTGCTGTGAGGCGACGGTGCTACCCACCGAGCCACCGTGTCGCCCATAATAGTTATTAATGCAGCTAATTAATGCTAAGCCTAACCCTAACCCTGACCCTAATCCTCAACCTCAGTAATGAAAAGGCAACTTTTGGCTCTTTTATGTTTTTACATTTTTGTTAAAAACTACTATAAAAACACACTTTCCTTATGGAGACCAGCAAAATGATCCCAAAAGGTCATAAATATTAGATATTCATATCCTTGTGGGGACATTTGGTCCCACAAAGATACAAAAACATGGTCCACACACACACACACACACACACAACATGGTGTATGTATTAGTCCCCACCAATGTTTCAAGCCAACAGTCCCCAAAACCCCAAGTCCAATAGATTTAGGTCTCAGCATTGATTATGTCCCACATTCATTTGGACTTGATCTTGGCTAGTCTTGACTATAGCTCTACCTTTAATTAATGGTCTGAATTATTTTATCAGAATCACAATCTAGTATAGCACTGAAAAGACAACAGTAGAATAACAGTAGAACAGAAAATAACAGCAAGAATGATCAACTTCAATATAAAAGTCACTTACCATATTCATTTCTGAGTGACACTTGCTCTTTTGAGCCACTGAAACCATCTCTCTATGCGGATGCTGGTTGAGTATCCAAGGTCCACTGTGAGGGTGAGGAGCCCTTCTTGGAGACAATGGTCTGAGTAAGCCCTTGTAGCGGCCTCTGGGAGACAGTTCACGTCTGGGAGACACTGGACATCCTGCATGGGAGATTGGTGAAAGGAGGCCTCTGGGGGACATGTCTCTCCTTGGAGATAGATCCTTTCTATAGATTTCTCTCCTGGGGGACAGAGGTCTAAGAGGGGATGCCTCCCTTCTTGGTGACAAACGACCCCGTGGAGAGAGGTCCCGTTTTGGGGACAAGTACCTACAACTGGGTGACGGCTCTCGCAGAGGTGAGGAGTCACAGCTAGGCGAGGACAGGCGAGAAGGTGAGAATTCAAAAGAAGATGAGCTATGCTCTGGAGATAAGCCAGGGTCTTCATCCATGGAGATAGGCATCTCCAATCTGTTTTTAGGGTCTTCACCCAAAGCCCCTTGCAACAGTTTCTGGTATTCTGCCATTTGGCTCTCTCTAGCCTTCTCACTAGGCACCGTGAGTTGAGTGATTTGAATACTGGGCAAACTAGTATAATAGCCAAACACTGGCTGCTTGGGGGCTGAGCCTAATGGATCAGAGCCAGTGTCATGGGATGCAGCAACTGCAGTGACAGAATGTGAGGGGATGACATAGGGTTGTGGGCTTGTGCTTCGAGAGGGTGTCTTTGGTGTTGAATCACCATCATACTCATCATCGTCATCTTCATCCTCATCCACCTCGTCACCATCTTCCTCAGCCCCATCTGAATCATCAGCATCTGAGAACTGGTGCTCTGCCATGATTTCTAACATGCCAGTCTTTCCAGTATCTCTTTGGATCTCCTCAGCAGCATCTGAAGAAAAAAAAAACCCTCTTAGATATGCACTCAAGAGTTAATTTAGCTATTTTAAATGAATCCTGGCAGTGTTGGGTCTCCTCATTTTATTTACGCTAACAATATTTCACAATGTACAGAGCTCAGTATGCATCACATTATTGGCTTTTCTCAAAATAAAAACTCATTTCATACCAGCTCCCTCTACGTCATCTATACATGTCACCGACACCCCAAGCTCCAAGCATTTCTTCATGTGGGCTTTTGACTTCATGTGTTTTGTTAGGTTTCCTGAAATCAGAGATTTTAAACACATTTGTACCAATACAACTGTACCAATATCTCAGTTTGCTTTTTCTATGCCTCAAACAAATAGCTGCACCGCTATCTCAAATTTAATAGTTTTGCCATAATACATAGCTTTTTTACACTATTCATCTGGAGAGCAACAAGGTATTCGCAATGCATGGAGGAAACCAACCTTTTGTTTTAAAAGCAAAGTTGCAGAACTTGCAGACATATGGCCTAACATCAGTGTGAGTACGTATATGTTTCTTCAGCATGCTTGGCTTTTTACAGCGGATGCCACACTCTTCACAGATGTATTTTCCCCGGCCTCTGCCCCGCACGTAAACGTAGTCCTCGTTGGATTTGTACCTGAATTTAACATATGGTCGGCATATTTATATTCTGTTATTTCTACACATGAAGTGAATATTTATAGAAGCTGTGGTTGGAGACACCTATACAATGCTGACACAAATCTGAACATACCCTCCTTCAAAGATTTTAATGCGTGTGGGTTCAGCCTGCTTTGATGAAGCCTCCTTCTCTCCATGGTCCTCTTTCACTCTGTCCCTTGAGATTGCCCCTTTAATTTTCTTCAGCTTGCCAATCTCCAGCTTCATGAGCTCTGGCTTCATCTATAAATGCAAACCAAAAAAGTTCTTCATGAAAATGCTTCAAAGTCTAAAAATAAGAGTGAATATATAAGTATTAAGAAATACATATTTGAGTGATGTGCATGTTTCATATCTATACTCAAGCATGCAGGGTCATAATTTCATGTGTTGTTTTGACTCGCATTTATACAAGCCTCGGGAATTCATTACCTGCTCAAACTTCTGCTTCCACAACAAGGATGAGACAAGTTTTCCAGTCCCTGGCTGATACATAGCAGCCATTGTACAAGTTTCTGTGTTCCTCCTCTGTTTGGAGCAGAGTAATGCCAGGGTTGCCTTGGTGCTGAGGCTGAGTGGGTTTGGGTTATAGGTGCTGACACACCAAGACCCATAAACAGAGGTTAAGGGAGTTGTCTGAGCATAGTTTGGCTTGGTGTAATTTAGGTAGCACCAGCTAACACTTGTTGTTGTACGTAGACTTGGAAACTGAAAGAACTGATCAACATCTGCTAAGTCAGTGAGTAGGAGAGTGCTCCGACATACAGCACCACCCTGACTGGATGCAAGTTGCACCAACATGTTTACTGGGATCTTGGTCTGCTTTAGTTCATCTTGAGTGTCACTTGAAGAGATCATTGATTCGGGGCCTGAGGTGGCCTCTGGAGTGGATTTGTCTATATCAAGTTCCTCTGGTGACTCTGCTCTTTTAGAAGTGTTCATGACAATTTGCAGAGGTGGAGTAAAGCTTTCCTTGTGTGGCACATCGGATGCAGAGGAGAACACAGATGATTGGTTATTAGCCGGTGGAGATGATGACATCCTCTCCAGATCATCGTCTAAGTCATCTCTCTTTAAAACATCAGGCTGTGGTGATGCGTCACCATCATTTGGTGCACCTGAATTACTTAGCTCAACTGCACTTAACTCTTTCACTATCTGACCATACATCTTTTCCTCCTTGATCCGTTTCTGTTGCTTGGTTCCAATGAAAAGTTCAAGACTACTGGCTGGAGACAGCATTCTCTTACTCCCTCCAATGCTAGAGGAGGCATCTGTAGTTGAAATAGTTCCTGATGTCAAGGACAATGGTATGCCAGTATTCAGTCTTCCAGGTAATGGGTCAGGAACTTTCCAAAGTGGATATTGTAAAGATCCCTCTGGATGACCTAATATTTTTGATAAACTGAACCCAATTGGGTTTTTTGAAGATATACCCGTAAGTGAACTACTAGATGTGTTGTCTGGGCCTATTAGTCTGAGAGAGGCCGAACTCTGAGCATGAGGAGGAATTTGTGAAACACTTGTGTACATAACACTACCAAATGATGGCACATTTGTTTGAATTCTAACAGGAACTAGCATTCCAGGAAGTGATGACTGTGAGCCTACAGTTTGAGTGGTAAAGCTTGGCTGAATCTGCTGTAAGTAAAGCGAGTTTGTAGTAAGCACCTTTGATGAAGTGCCAATAGTTTGTGGAGAAGCTCTTGAGACATATGGGTACGTTTGGCTTGCCCCATCAGTATTTGATTCATTGTGCACCTGTATTTGATGAAGAGGTTGGTGGGTTTTCTGTACATTAGCCTGCAGATTTGGTGGTCGTATATGTACTTTCTGCAGCTGATGGTGCTGTCTGGGTCGTGCTGGGTCAGTATACCAGACCACTGTCTGAAGAAACTGTGATGATACTAAGCTACTCGGAAGTGAGGAGTGCTGTATTACATCCTGGCTCATGTGTTCATGTACTGAGGCCTCACTGTCTGTTGACAATTGGCCAGGCAAACGTGGTGACTTTTGCAAGTCGTCTGATTGGCTGTCTTCACTGATGCTCTGCTGAAGCAAATGATGTGATCCTCTTTTTTGTCTTACTAGATCACTTCCAGCCACAAGATGGGGTAGAGCAGTTAGAGTTGAGGTGCCTTGCCAGGATGAAGGTAAAGCATGGGGGTCAGAAAGCTCTTGTTTAATGTTTAACTCAGAGCACTGCTCTTGAGGTGCAACTTCAGGATAGACACTCAGAGATGCCTGTCTAACCAGATATCCACGTCTGCGTTCCTTCATGGATGATGCACTGGCATATACCTCCCCTTGTCTAGAATTGCTTGACAGATTCCCATAATCAAATGATTTGCTACGAATTTCTGGCACCTCAGTAGGTAAACCACAAGGTGACTGTTCTGATGAGGAGCGACGCATCTCCTTGTGATGGCCTGGTATTGACAGAGAATGACCACTCCCTGGTACAGTTAAAAATTCTGATTGTTTATTAAAATCATCTTGCTTAGTTGGTGACACTGACTTCATGCATTCCTCTCTATCAAATGACATTGAGAAGCTTGAGCTATGGGACAGGTTGCTCTCTTGACTTGGGCTCCTTGACAGACTGGTACAGGTAGAGTCGAAGCTTGATTCGCCAGATGAATGCTCTATGTCTGCAAGACGCAGACGTTTTTTCTTTGGCGGCAATTTTTCTGCTGGAAGTTGGGACAGAGTCTCACTCCTCTGTGGCCACTGGAATTCCTCTACATGCTTCTCTGGTTCTTTTACTGGCACCTCTGGTTCTTTTTCTGGTTTATCTGGCTCTTCTGTGACTCTAATTTCAGGTACTTGAATGTTGGGTTGTCGAACAAGCTTGTGGGGCATATGATATTGCTGATTGGGTGAAACGGATGCTAATTCACTGTCACTTTGCTGTTGATGTTCCATGCTCTCGGATCTCAGAATAGAGTCAGGACTCTGTACATCATCAATGTTCTCAGGGTCAGACTGCTCAGAGAGTTGGCCAACAGGCTTTTCTGGATGATAAGATTGATGTTCAATTGACTCAGTCTTTTCAAATGAATTTGGCCTGCTAAGCAAGTTAGTATGCTGAATTACAGATATTACATTGACCGCAGCCTTTCGGTCTGTGTCTTGAACAAGCACAACATCCTCTGGACACATACCAACTTTATCAAAACTTTCCAATGAATTGTAAGCACCATACATAGACCCTCTACCTGTGTGGGCAGCCACAGAAGTTTCCTGAATTCCTTGTTTTAGATCATAGTCCCCAGATGTTTCAAGAGAGACATTTTTCATGTCCTCATACTGCCCAAGGCAATCCTCCTCATCACCAACACTTTTTTCTTTTCGACGTTTTCTTGTGGTCATCTCTGCCATTCCGACCTTTGTACCACTGCCATATGCTGTGCGCATTTCAGGACAAGCAAGTTCTGATCCTGAGCCTTTGAACTCAGACATCAAGTGTTCTCTCTCACCCATCTTCATTGTCGAGAATGCACCTCCCATCTTGCCATAGTTCTCAGATTCCCCATGCTCAAAAGCAGCCTGTCTCCTCAGCCTTCTTAGACCAGCTGCCCCTGGATAAAATACATCATCTGGAGACATCATTTCATCAAAGGAGTGACTCCCTCTCAGGGCTGATGGAACATTAAGATTGGTAGGGGATGGTGTTGGCATTGAGTTACTTCTTAAAAGTGGGCCGGTCTCAGAAGGAGCTTCCAGGAGAGAGCCTCGAGGATACTGCTTTGGGTCACATGGTGCGACCATTCGCGATTCAGCAAAAGTTTCTCTGAAAAATATGTGATCCTCTGATATCTTTCCCATGTCCATTTCTATCATGGCAGATTTGTTTTGCGGGTGAGGACTAGCAGTAGCAGTCATCCCAATTGTAACTGGATGTCTAGATCTGGAGATGGGTCTGTAATACCAAGATCTTCCAAACATAATCTCTTCATATGTCTTTGCATTGGTGTTCGGTGGACTAATCTGCTGTTCAGCACTCTCTGAACGAGAAAAATAGCCAGAATCTGTGCTACCTTTACTGTGTGGACTCAACAGATTTAGAGACTGGTCAGAGTCCTGGCCTTTTTTATCAGTGAGTCTTAAAGCAAGTCTCTGTTTAACAGTATGTGACTCATCTCCCTGGACCATTCCTCTCATATTAGATGGCCTGATTTCTGTGAACGGGGTACATTCTATGGTTGATGTAAGCCCCTGTTTAGGAACAATTAAGATAGGCACTTTCATGGATGCCACGGCCATCTCTTCTGCTGAGTCTGCATATGCTGGTTCACCACCTTTATCTAAAGTGCCTTTGTCAGAGTCAAATGATATCTGGGGTATGGAGCTACTTTTTTCAGGATACATGGCCCCTTCTGCAGTTTCTTCATCCGTGTCAGTACTTTGATCTCCATCAGACTGTACCTCTGTTTCACCAACTGAAGATGCTTGATCAATATCTGTGCGAGTCGCCAGCTCAGAGAAGGGAACAAGTCCTGCTTTAATAGCATGGGCATGAGACTTTCTATGCTTATATAAATTGCTCTTGGTTTTGAATGAAAAGCCACAGGGTTCACATGGATAGGGCCGTTCCCCTGTGTGTGATCGTATGTGTTTTTTAAGCACGCTGGGCTTAGCACATGCCCTTCCACAGTACTGGCAAATGTACTTGCCTGGTTTCTTAGGTTTCTGTTCCTTCTTAGGTCCTTCCTCTTTTTGCTCAGAGCCTGAATGTGAATACTGGCAAAAAGCACTAGGTAAACTTGGTGACTTCTGACGGGGGAACGCTCCATGAGAACGCGAGTGCACAGAGAACATATCGTCTTGTGGCAGAGACTGCAATTTGCCAGGAAAAGGCCAAGCATGGGGCTCCAAACCAGGTTGTGACTTTGTACCAGTAAGGAAAGGCTTCTGCATGGGTTGCTGTGGGTATGAATGTTGTAACTGATAGGAATAAGACCTGGGAAAAAACTGACTTTCTGCAGATGACTGAGACTCTGCATTTAAAAGCAGCTTTCCAGAAGCTGCAATAACCGTCCCACTGACTCCACTTTGCGAACTTTCTGCGTAAGTGCTTCTTTTTGTACCAGCACAGGGTTCAGAGACCCACTTCCTTTGTAAAGAGTTTTTCTCACGTGGTTCCTTGCTGCATTTTTGTCCAGGAGCTGTTCCATGTGGCTCCATTATTCTGGATTTCAGTTGGGTTTCTCAAGGTTACTGTTTATTAAATGAAATTGCATTAAAATGATATAGTCGTGCCAGGTGATTTAACAACAATGACATTTAAACAAAACGTCCCCCATTTCCATTTTCGGAACTGATCCAGGTTTGAATTTAAAAAAATGCCTTTTTATAACCAGCAGCCAAACCTCTTCCCATCAGTTATTATATTGGCATGGTTATATTCATTAAAGATTTTAGTTTCATCCAAGTCCACACTGACTTCTGTTCTCTTCAAGTCTTCCTTAGGTATCTACAAAAGAATACAAGACAGAACAATGATTTTAATATACACATACAATATTCTGGATATAGTTTCATTTAAGCATGCTACTGCAAATTTAAGATTGAAATATTTGTATTAATTATGCTAAATGTTCCGTAAGAGCGAGTTGCTTTAATCAGCGTGTTAAATGCTGTCAATGAAAAGAAACAAAGACGCTGACACCCTTTCTCTTTTCACCATTAACCACCATGCCCACTCATTTTCTAAAAAGACACAAATGTCTAAAAATAGCCTATGGAACAGAAGTGACGTTAATGTCAGATGTGTGTGGGTGTCTAAAGGCAGATCTATGAAGAAATGATGCCATGTTCGTTTCTCTGCTGTTCTTCTTTGCTACTTAGTCGTGTATGAAGACTTAAATTAAACATGTACTACACTCTACGATAAAGTCCTGAGTTATATTATGTCCCCAAAGACTACGTATAGTCAGTGTTTGTGAAAGCATGATGCCCAACATGTTCTATGTGCTTTTTTTTCTCTCATCTCAGAGCTGCCTGTGAAATAGTGAGGAAACTATGTGACAGCAATGTCTGGGGGCTGGTATGAGCACTAAAAATAGCACACCAGAAAAGCCAGTGGTTTTTATAGTACCTGAAACTTTAACTTATTGTTTGTTTTGTTTTCAGTTTCTTCCATTCCTGACACAGGAAAATATGTGCTCACAAGCCAAGAATCATGAGTTAGAACCCACAAGCGGCACAAGGGTTTCTGGTTTTGGTGTATAGAAGCATTGTGCAGTTGTAACAATGGTTTAGTAGCATGCCCATTTTATAAATGATAAATAAGAGAGAGAGAGAAAGTGAATGCAGTAGTATAAGTCTACAATAGTGCACATACACATCAATAATTAAATATACATTCAAATTCAAGCTCAATAACATTAAAGCATGTTTACCATGACAGTTATTTTTCCGATTTTCCATTCTGAAAGGTCACTTTCATTTAAAAGTTATAATAACATCAATATAATATAATAGTCATGGTGGATCCAGGCCCTATTGCAGCTACACTGTGCAACATGGCAGAAATTACCGCCGTATGGGACACAAGTCCATGGGGCACAAGTTTACTACTAAGGGTGTAACCACTACATGGTTTAACCAATCCAATTGTCTGTGTGTTTTTGGACAGCTGGAGTTAACCAAAGAACTCAGAGGACACTCATTCAAAGTACGACAGCAACCCAAACTCAGGATCAAACCCAGGAGCTTGAAGCTGTGAAGCAGCAATGATAATTTCCTTTAAGGTATCATTTACATGAGATTTGAACTCATGACCTTCCGATCAGTAGGCCAAAGTCTTATCCACAGAGCGACTACTCAGCTATTAAGTTTTTTCATACACTGTGATCTCTGCTGCTTTTCTTCCATTAAAATGAGGGTCAGTGTCAGTTCCAAGACGGATGGGTGTCAGCTCTGAGAACGTGGCCTAAAAGACAGCCATCAGACAAAAGCTGGAGTAAATCTCATATCACGTTTAATGGCAAGACACAGCTAGTGCTGCCTATCATTCTCCATTTCCTTCTGTTCTCCTTTCCCTTCTACACAGTTCATAATAATGAGCTGATAAACCAAAAACAAAAAAGAAAACAAATTTTGTATGTGCACATGAATATATGAGAAGGATAATCACACTGTCAAGAATATAATAATAATAATAATAATAATAATAATAATAATAATAATAATAATAATAATAATTTCAGAAAAGAATGGGTCAGATATTCTTTAAGAATCAGCCCTGTAGTATGCCTATCTGGCTGTTCTGCACTTAGCTATAAAGTGAATACTACACACACACACACACACACACACACACACACACACACACACACACTATACGCATAGCTATAAACAAATGGAGGGAAATTTAATCAAGGCTGACTGTTTTTTTCCATATTAAAAAACACTTCTGCGACTCCAAAGATCAGTGGTTAAACACCAATATAATTAGATAACAATGCCACACTTCTCAGCTTTGAGTTTGGCTGGAGGTCAAAAGAAGGAGTGTATAGACCCAGGGCTTTGCATCCCCACCCAAACAAGCTCTATGGAGGAAGATGGTGTTACTGATGAGCCAGAGTGTATGATCCAGATATCAGGTTACATTATTTCTCTGCTAGCCAAATAACATCCTGCCCATGATAGCAAGGAGGCATGCTGTCGGCAAAGCAGGCAGAGTTTTTTTTCTCTCCTGTCATTATGACAGAATAATTCAACTTTTCTCCAATCAATAAGTATGACATTTATTTCATTGAAAAAAAAGAAAAGAAAGCATTGGCACTAGTTCTTGTAGAAGCCATTTAAAAAATTGTATGTGACTTTTTATTGTCATACGGAGAAATGCTGTAAGACAAGTGAGTTGTGCTGATTTTTGTGATTTTTTAAGTATTATCCAGCTCTTGTACAGTTCCAACTGGCTGCATCAACTGGCACAGAGCACTAAGCATGAGAGTCTGACTGAAGTACAGATCCTGCACTTCTGTTCTCTTACAGCTGGCACATATTGTTTCCCTGATTATTTATATTCTTTCACACATTATTAATCACATTCTGCAAAGATAGTGACAAGCTTGTTAGCTACCATCTTTCCTTTAAGAGTTCTTGGCCAAACAATGGAAAGATATTGAGGCTCAGGACGTTTCTAAGACAAAAGCCCTCAGTAACAACTCACTAATCATACTCTCATGGCAGCTTCACTCATAATACTCATCACACACACACACACACAACCCGTGACTTTCCTTTTCTACTATTTGTAGCCTGTCGCCTTACAAAAGATGTGTTTTTCCTCACCCAGCACTTTCCACGGTGTGTTTTTTGGACTGTGTTAGCAGGTCTGTTGGATCTATCACCCTAAATGTGTACAAGTCAGCCACCTGGAGTGTCCTGCTGACTCCTCATTAGAACCCGCAAGATGAAGCACAAACTGATCCCTTGGCTAGGCATGGCATGCATCAGGGGAGGGAGACCAACATAGATAGTGAAGCCAGCTTAAATCACATCCAGATGGTCAGCCGATGGAAGTTACAAACCTTTGCAGTGTCAAAAGAAAAAAAAAAAAAAAAAAGATTTATATTGCACATTCCAGGTCCCCACACAGGCAAAGGCAAGCTTACTGGAAGCAGGCTGGAGGGAAAAAAACCTCACAGTTTTATTTCCTTTGCCATAAAGAAGCAGACTAACAAAAAAAAGAAAAAGAACTCTCAGTGAGATATGTGGAGCAGAAAGGAAGCAATTAAATAAGATGAGGTATTTTTAACGCCATGGCCAGGAGAGCTTGAATGTGTGTGTGTTTGGGTGTGTGTGCCTATTAGCGTTTTTGTATTCATGTGTGTGTGTGTGTGTGTGCATGCATGTACAAGTGCATGAGTGCTGGAGAGAGAAAGTATGCGTGGGAAGCATCCACAGCCATCTCAAGATGGGGTGAGGAGCGTGGGTGACAGTTCCTGTGTGGGAGGGGAAGGCATGAATAACATGCAGAGTTATGTTGTTGATGAATTGTGTTATGAAAAGGGGGGAGAGTTACACAACGCTTGGTCAGAGTGGGCTGGGAGCGATGTCAGCCGGATTCGCAGCACTGCACAGCCCTTCAAGACATTTGGTCGAATACACAATTATCCTCCAGCTGCAATGCCAGGCACTAGAAGGAGGCAGGAGGGATCCAGTGAATGTGCCGGAAAAAGAGGGCATCAACAGGCTCACATTTAGGCAAATGACGGGCATTTGCTCTCAAAAGACGTCTAAATACCCATGTGGAGGGAAAAATAGAGATCTGCTTGTGATTTGTGCAGAGATATGACAGTGTAAATGATGCAATCTGCTAACCTGTCATTATAACTGCATTGGCGATGATTATTTTAAATAATGCCAACTTGTTATACAGCTCTTTCCACAGTCTGTCAGTAAATTTCAAATCTCTCAACCATAAGACAAGCCAACAGATGTACAAGCTCATTAGCTATTATTACCTTTCAGTCTAAACAGAAAAGACTAAACAGCGGCCAAACTGGAATGTAGTCTGAATGTTATGTTCCTGTTCATCGCGTCTGGGGGTCATTAGAACAGTCTGAAGCTGTTCTCAAGTCTCCTTGTGTTGTTGATTGGCACATGGATTAACCATTTCTAATACAGTCAAGGAAGCTCATGTTTGTATATCTGTGCTTAAATGTACCTGAGCGTATGTATATGCTACAGGACAAAGGTTAAACTTGTACAGGGTAGAGATATATGCTAAAACATAGGCTACATGTGCGCAAGTATACATGTGCATGTATAAATCAGTGTATTTATGTGTCAGTGTTAGTATTTTTTTCTTCTTCTTCCATTTTTTTCTTCACCAGTTTTACATCAACAACATCATGTAGTCAGTCAGCCAGTTGATAATGTTCAAAGCAAAAATCTAGCACTTCACTAGCCGATATCTTGTGATGTAAAGGCTCAAACTTCATGAAATTTCACACTCTGCATCACTACCACAGTCTTTAGAAGCACACCAAATTTTATGTGGGGGAGCTGCAACTGAGACGTTTTAATAGCTCATGAACTGCCTAAGCAACGATTTTTTAATCTGGTATAATCTTATTTCACTTCAATGCTAGTCATATTCTGCATGTGGTATGTCTAGTTGCACGAATGTTTCGATTATACAGTTTTTCAATAGCAAAACTGGGTACAATAAATCACTTTGAATTAGTAGAATCAGTTTGATTCATGCATCGTGTTCTCTTGAATAATGATTTCTACTTCACAGTGTTTGGCTTATTTCATAATGTTTGGGACAACCAACCCATACCCCCATACTCTTTGACAAATGCATTGCCTGTATTTAATAAAAACGAATTTCTCCTCATATTAATATACTTTAATAATGCTCTAGTCAGTTTATTCAGAGCACTTTGGGTTATTGCTATACATTTGGATATACATGTATTTGCAATTTTTATTAAATGTGCCTGATATGCCAGTAGAACACCAGTTCAGTTGGTGTTAACCTGTACAGAATAATACACTGAAGTACCAGAAAAACTGGTACTATGCAAAATACAGAGCAACACCACCTACAGTACCAGTCAAAAGTTTGGACACACCTTGAATTCAGTGGTTTTGCATTATTTTAAAATGTTCTGCATTGCAGATTAATACTAAAGTCATCCATACTATGAAGAAATACATATGGAATTATTTAGTGTTAGTGAATATGTTTTATATTTTAGATTCTTCAAAGTAGGCACCACTTGCTTAGTTGACAGCTTTGCACGTCTTGGCATTTTCTCAGTCAGCTTTATGAGGTAGTCACCTGGAACGGCTTTCAG
>JAOVVG010000026.1:7125264-7135287 GCA_028566375.1 Leptodoras nelsoni
ATATGAATTATATTATGAATGAACTAGTTTTGATGCCTTCAGTGAGAATCTACAATGTAAATAGTCATGAAAATAAACTTTTGGCCTGTACTGTATACATCAAGTGGAATTAAGAGCCTTTGCGTCCATTCCCAGGGGAAAAAATGCCTTTCAATGGGTCAAACTGACAATTAAAATAGTTTTCACATTTTTCAGTATTTTAGTTGCTGCACTAATGGAGACTTTTTACGCTGGGGGCTGTGAAGGGATAGTGGCATCAGCAGGCAGTAATATAATGATTCTCTCTCATACAGTAAAGTTTTATGGTTTGGAAATTTTATCTGGGATATTCAGAATGCGCTGAACTGAACTCAGTCCTAGCCAATCACAACACAGCTCTGAGCTCATGAAGGCGGTGCTTCATTCAATAGACACATGGCAATACATCGCAACAAAGAAGTGTTCTCTCAAATTTAAGATGCTTGTGCAACCTTTTCCTGATACGACTGCTTGATTTCTAGCAGGCATACTTTTCACCAGTGAATCCAACTGATTGTTAACTGAGCTCCTGTAGAAACCCTCAAAAGCAGCTCTTTTTTCTCCACAAATATCCTGATTCAGTTTCAGTCCACAAGAGATTTTTCATTATGAGCCCAGATTTGAAATTCATTCAGTGGGCCAGAGCCGGATATTACTCAGACTGGTCCCAGCCCTGTGGATTTTCAACTGATTTTCTGAACAACCTTCACATTTGCACCCTTTTCTCAAGCAATACATATTCAGGATAAGGTTCTGCTGACTCTGATTTCATTCAATACAAATGGCAAAGGCGGCTTTTTGAAACAAGAACAAAAAACCCACGAACGAGGCGGGAAAGGCAATAGAAAGCGTCTACAATGCAAAGCCATAGCATATGGCAGTCAGAAAGACAAGTCGAGTAACCTACTATAGAGTAAGCGATGTACAGCATTTCTAAAAGTACACATACAGCTGGGTAACAAATGAAAGATAAAATCAATATGAAGCACCTTAGTAAAGTATTGGGCCACCACAAGCTGAACGGTGGTACTGTACTGGAGTGATGAAACACAATTGTTCGATAAGATACTCCCTCAGTGTGTTTAACTACACTTTCATACTTCTGGTGAAAGCAGAAGCAATAGTGTATCGTTTTCATTTCTACACTCATAAAACCGTTCTGTGAGCCCTATGATGAAATGTTCCATCACAGTTTAAAGATGATAATCATCTTCCAGACAGATGACCCATCCGTCTGAAACAAGTGGATTCGAACCATGGCACCAAATGCCACAGCGTAACAAAGCCACCAGTTTTTTCCTTTAATATGTCAACCATATGTAGTTTTTTTTAACCCAGGTTTATTCCCAGGATGTGACTGAAACACATTTAGTGCACACTGCGAGACATTCCAGAGCAGGCCTAGAGAGCAGCAGGATCTTAAACCCGAGCGGTTTGTGAGCGTTACATGAGGGCGGAACCGCGTCGTTGTGTCTAGCTCCCCTAACACCTGCACACACCCACACACAGTGTTTCGCAAGTGCGATTTTCTATGTATAAACTACAGGACGGAAATCTTAGATATGTGTGTCAGTGTTTTACACCAAATGGAACTCCTGTGCTCTTGGAAAGAGGTCAGCTTCAGGTTTTCTGGCTCAGCAGAGACATGTCTCAAACCCCATGTCTTGAGCAAGCAGGCAGTACCTCCAGGCCTGGAAAATGGGTTCCACTGGAGGAAAGTTACTCAGATTACACTCCTGTTCTCTGTCACAACAACATGCTCCCTAGTGAAGGAAGTGGAACTCAGCCCATCTTTCCCCACAATGACATATTACCCATGGAAAAATTCACACATGAACGCACACTCGCACTTGCCCTCTCCTTTACACACAAACACACATTTCCCTTATTGGTTTGAATGGCTTTTTTCAGAGCTGCGTGCTACACCATTGCCAAAGGAAAAGGGAAAATGGTGCAGCCCTCTTGCTTATTTTCCATGTCTGTCATAACATGTTGAAACCGATCCACAGGAACGGGTTTGTTTCCAGACAACGAATTTCCATTTATTAGAGAAGCTGCTGCATCATGGAGACAGTGCAGGGGAGGTAGCAGTATTCATTCAAGCCTACTTGGAGGACTCTCCATCATTCCTCCTAAAAAGAACCTCAGTGATAATTGTTTTTCCAGCTCCGCTGAGACGCAGCGCAGCCTCCTGGTGCTTCCTGTTTTGTTTGTTTGTGGAGTATGTTCCCCACCACAGTCACCTTCCTGCCTCCACCTTCTGGTTTTTTTTTTTTTGCCCTGTCTGGTAACTTGTGGTAATGAGGTCTGCCGGGATCAAACCTGGTTGGGGCTTGATTGTGAAAGCTATCATGATTTACAGCTAATGGCTTACAATGGAAACGCCACACTGAGAATACCTAAAGAGCAGGCTGACGTACGGGTTTACTTAGTATCGCTCATAAAACTGCAACAGACATTCCAGCATTAGGTCTACTGTTAGTCAGAATGAAAACATGACGTGTGCGTACAAACACAAATGAACCAATACTGGGTGCTTACAACACACTTTGTGAATGGTATTGTTACACCATTCACATCTTCTCTTTTAGCCCAACTGGATATGAAGATGCTTTAAATGCTACTACTTTAAATCTAAATATTCACTTGTACATAGAACATAATGTCTGGTCTGCTCTATATGGAACCAAAAACATGTCTTAGTCTCAATCTTACTCTCAGGACCTGTGATATAGGCGGAGCGTTCTTGGCTAATGGGTTTAACTGATACATTTCTATCATATGTTCTGCAAACGCTGCTAAAGCTATGTTGAAATTTCTCTTCTATAGGCTACAGGCTCAGTATTCTGTAGGTGTAGGTGATGCTTCTGGTGCCAGTGCCTATGCCAGTGATGTATAAGGATGTCATCAATGCCTTAACAGTTCAAGCATGCCTCTTACATGATACATGTGACCAACATGTGACATACATATGTTCTGAACACTGTGGGGAACCCGGAGCAATATGCAGAATTAATTAATTCATTCATTCATCTTCTTGGCCGCTTATTCCTTTTCAGGGTCACAGGAGAGCCGGTGCCTAGCCAGCCACATAGGGCGCAAGGCAGGAATAACCATAGACAGGGCGCCAATCCATCTTAGGGCACACACTCACACACTCGCGCACACACTCACACACTAGGGCCACTTTAGAGACGCCAATCTCTAAAGTCTACATGTCTTTGGACTGTGGGAGGAAATCGGAGTACCCGGAGTAAACCCATGTGAACACGGGGAGGACATGCAGACTCTACACAGAAAGGACACAGACCGCCCCATCCGGGGATCGAACCCGGGACCTTCTTGCTGAGGCGACAGTGCTACCCACCGAGCCACCGTGTCACCAATATGCAGAATTAATATCTATAAAAAAGAAATGTAAAAAATGAGAGAAGCCAGAAACACAGCTCCACAGTTGTTATTCTTTAAAACTATGCATTAGTAAATTTCTACTACTGATTACAAAATGGTTTGTTCTTATAACTGGGTGAATCTTTAGATTAATTACAAGGATAACCATTGGCTCCAGCATCAGCAATGGGTGTACCTGTAATCCCTCTGCCTATCCTTTGTTCTCTAAAGGGGATTTCCCTTTAGAGGAAGCGTATATGTGTCACTGTGTTGTATCGCAAAGGTCCACTGTCTGTCCGGAACTGTGTATGTGTGTAAGCGTTTTGACATCTCTTACATAAACGCAGCAGGCGCCGTGCCATCAAACTGGGGTGATAGGGGGACAGTTATACACTTAACTGTCACAGAGCAGGAGCATTTAGTGCCATTTTCTGTGATCCTTCTGCTCACTGTTTGTCTGCATGTATTTAAAGAGGCACTGGAAAGTCAATTGGGGCAAAAAGAAACTAAAAAAAAAACCCCAAACACATAATAAAAACCAGTCAGCCTGTTATAGGAGGCAAAAGCAGGTAGATATTATTCCATAAGCTTTTCTTGCCTGTGGTTTGGCTTATGATGTCATTGGTCCTATGGAAAAGGAAATATTCAAGCTTCAACTCATATAGGCTTCCACATACATAGGACATAAACAGTCAAGCAGTGAGCATTCAGTCTAGCACAAAGCCTGTATAATTCCATTCAGCCCCATTCTTTAACCGCTGTACTTTGTGTTTAGCTAGAAGAAGGCACTGAAAACGAAATTGTTTTTCTGTTGTAGGTGCTGTGGCAGAAATAGATGTATTATAAACCCAGGTATTATGTAAAATGAATTATTATATTAGTTTGCCCTCGTATAACTATAAAACTAAATCAGTACTCCATGCACCACCACAAAGAATGCGTGCACTGGGTAGAGGAGCATGAAGGGGCCAGACTAACACAGACTCCCAGGCTGGAGGAGTTTCCAGTGTACATATAAAATTGATAATGAGATGTGTACACAGCAGGAATGGAAAAATCTGAGGTTCCTTATGAGGTTTCCACATTCCTCCCTTCCTGCAGGCCAGACACAAATGCTCTACATCTGCTCAAGAGGTTTGTTTGTGTGTGCTTGTGTGTACAGTGAGAGTAAATAAGATTCCAGACATATCTGTCATATATATATATATATATAAATATATGTACACATACATACATTAAGTGCTATATATGAACGCCACAAAAAATGCTCTCATACACCTGGTTTTAGAACGGCTGCATGGAAAAATGCAACAGCCATAGCAAAGACGTTAAACATCACTGGCAGTACAACTGGTTTGATAATATGCATGTGAAAGTTCATGGAACCACAGAAAATCATCCCCAGACAGGTGAGCCACACAAGATTTCACAACACGCTCTCCAACGAATGACATTAAGGCAGCAGTCACTCAAAAAGAGTTGCAGGACGAGCTGAAAGCAGCAGCAACAGTTACACAGAGAACAATAAGAATAAATAATGAGCTGTGCCACAATAATTTCCAAACCTGCACCTCATGCTAAACTACTCCACTCAAAAGAAGCACACAATATCCTGTGATATACTGAAAAAAAAAATACAACTCTGCCAAAAACTCAGCTCATCACGTTTGGAGAAAGAAGTTTTATGCACGTGATCCCGAGAACACTATGAATATCATGCCCTCAGTGAAGCATGGTGGTGGGAGCATCAATATACGAGGCAGCTGCTTCTCTCCAAACACTAATTACATGTTACTGGATATATGAAAGGAGAATTTAATTTCATTGAACAGGAAACTGAATCTGTCAAGAAGATGGACATTTCAACCTCCTGAACCATAATGCTTCATGTTACTTCTTACCATAGACAATCCAGAAATGCCAAATCTATGAATCTTGCTAAAATTACAGCTTGACAACCAAATTCTAATATTATTAATTTGTGAATTTACCTTTTTTCTCTATCAATCATGTTTTTATGATGTATTCATAAATAGAAAGTCTTTAAGACAGTTTGTGTATACATTTGAAGTGGACATATTCACTGTTTATATATTACACAACTACAACAAAAACTACTAAAAATACCTATTTCCCCTTACTGTGTGGTATTTGTGAGCATACATGTGTCCTCACCAACCTAATTGATGTACTACTGGTGAATAGCATTACTATAAAAGGAATAGAGCAACAGTACAGTACCTCGTTGTGAATAATCTATTAATTAGCACCTAAAATGCAAAAGAAAAACCCTGTATTCTTATGCTAAGAACCTTTTTACATACCAACCTACACACAAGCCTTACAATAAGTCTGTCCAAAACAATACAATCTGACCATGGTGTCTCCTCCTCCTCTGTGGTGCTCCTTCTCATTGTAACCTGGCTGGCCTTGACTGTTTCCACGGGCGATAAACACAGACAGAAACCAAATAAAGATCTGGTTTCTCATAGTGGCCGAAAAAGCTTCCTACGCTGCTTTTGTTTGGCGAGCCTGTTTGGGTGATTGCAGAGGGATAAGTGGCCAGCTCTTGTCTCTTTTCTTTTTGCTCTCTCTCTCTCTCTCTCTCTCTCTCTCTCTCTCTCTTTAGCTCTGAGATGGCAAACTGTGTGCCTTGTACTTAGAGTGACCCTGATACATGTGGAGAGCAGAGTACTCTTACGATTCTTTTCCAACGCTTTTTTAGGTCTCCGGCTCAAGCCTTATGACTGGTAAGCCTTTAAATAGGGTCATTTTGTCTTTTTTTTTTTTTTGCTTTATCCATTCAGCTTTCAGTAACGGTCAGGTTTTCACTGTACTAACTGCTAGTGCCTTTTTTTTGTTTAAAGTTACAGCAAAATACGCAATAGTGTCGCGTAACATGAAAAGCTATAACGTGAGCTCTCAGTGTATAATCGACGTCTTGCTAAAAGGAAATCATATCTGGAATTACAATGTCACTATACAAGTATGTACGTTTTGGAATAAAATAATTGCAATATTTCATGACATATACCGCACATGTATGTTTACGTCTACCCTGTGAACACAGAGAGAAGGCTTCGGGATGCAGTGTCACAGTGCCTGGTTGTCCTTGCTGTCATGTTTGATGCAGTACGCGGTCAGACCGGATGGCACTGTAATAAGAAGTATGATGCTAGCGGCGGTTTCCTATTTCCTTCTCGCTGTTCCCCCGCACACTTACACCCCCTGTCTCTCCATCCACACACTCTCTATACACTCCACACACACATACCCCCTGACAGCAGCACTCACAGACTCCTGCGGTTTTTAAATAGAGCAGCACTGCCTTGTCCTTGGCAACCCACAACTCCCACCTCTGCTCCTGCGCTGTGACTTTTATTTATTCCCTACTTCGTCCTTCTTTCTGACTCGGCCATTCGCTCCTTGCGTTCGGAGACTAAAAATACTGCCACAGTCTCTGTCCTGCCAAAAGTGGTGTGAGGCATGAAAAAAAATAAAAAAGTCTTCAACGTAATCAGAAGAGCATAAAAAGGACAGAACAGGGTAAATTGGCTTTACCTATTCGTCTTTTCCACCTCGACCCAAAACCTCGTTCTAAAATCAAACTTGGAAGGAGAAATCTTGGTGGCGGGAAGTCTCAGAAATACAAAGAGTCCCTGATGAGAATGAGTCACACAAACAAGCATTATAATTTAATGGCACAGGCCACCAGCCTGGTGAGTAAAGCCAGCTCTGTTTTTTTCCAGTCTTAATGATCAGGGCAGTAGATTTTTCCTGGAACTACAGGAGAGATGGGTGAAGAGCAGATGGAAAGTCAGCCATTCCAGAGTGCTGCAGGCTTGAGCACTGAGAAATGCTGAGGTGAGAGTGGGACTGACCTTGATTAAAAAAAAAAAAACCAAAACATCAATGTAGTGATGAGTGATGGTGAACCAAGTCATCGGTACAATAGCATACATTCAATCGGGTTCATAAAATGTGCATTTCAGTCTGGTAGACAATTGACAATTAATTAATTGACAATTGGCTTGACAATTAACTGTTATTATTATTATTATTATTATTATTATTAGTAGTAGTAGTAGTAGTAGTAGTAGTAGTAATTCGTCCCACACATATGTGACATATCTCATATCTGTGCTATAATTGGCTCCCTCACAGGCAGCATGCTTTTTGGATGTTTGAGAAGCCACTTACAACACCATAGCAACTATCCAACAAATCCCTTTTTTGCTGCATTTCTTTTATGTAGCTTTGCTCAAGTGGTTTTATCCATCTCTTCATTCTGAGAGCTGGCCTGCTCTTATTCTGAGCTTATTTTCACCTGATACAGTGACAGCACCCAGCTATTCGGCATCGGTCTTAGCCCATCATATAGATTTTAATGCACATTACGTTTACTCTAGCTTTATCAATACTAGGAAAAAAAACCCTGAATGTTTATGGAAATTCTACCGAATAACTGATGGCAGCATAATAAAAAATGAAATCAGGTGCGCCTGAGATGTTTATTCTACCGTGGTCAGGTGCATGTACGCTATTGGCAAGCAGGTTTCCTCACGTCTGGAAGGTGACAGGAAAATACATAGCCCTGGCCAGTGGAGACAGGTGGGCTCACCTGCAGGCTGACTGTTACACAGTGGAACTAAGCCTATTTTCCTGGCTGCTCCTTTCCTGGCTGCGCTCTCTTATAGCTCTGCATGGAGTCTAGACCCAATCCTGTACACCATTCCACTTGTCTTCCTCTCAAAATTGGGTTATTTGCCAACACCAAATGCCCTTTCACCTGAGGGAAAGCCAGATGCCTCACCCTATGCCATAGTTTCATCCAAACATGAGGCTTGTTTTTATTCTTTCCTTTCATCATAAAGACTAAAACCTGGGGTAGTGTCAGTGGGCCATCTGTGATCGAGGTCCTGGGGCCTACATGCCTATCTGCCCACTTCCGAAGCTTTGCCCACTCACTGGACCTGGCTACTGTACATGCCAATTCAAAATGTGCAAATATACATTTTTTTATGTCATAATAATTGAAGCAAGATGAATTATCATGGTTTCTGCCTAGGAAAACAGCTGATGATGCATAATCTCTCTTCTCCCTCCATGCTCTCTGCGTCTGATGAAGAATAAGGCCACAAGTGTGTGCCCATTGGACAGAAGCTGGGCATTACGTCCCTTCTTCCTGCTAAGGAGCTGGCATGGGTCTGGGCTCAACAGAAGGCATGGAGGGTTTATCCCAGCAAGAGTGCAGGCCACAGACATCCTCACTGACTCGCAGGGAAGGAAGGGGCCTGTTTCAGCTCTCTCTTAGCAGCAATACACCTCCACAGTTCTCTGGCACGGGATTCGCTAGATTTGCGTCACAAGCCCCAGCTAGCATAATTCTCAGTGAGTTTGCAAGCAACTTATTATGAAGCTGCACTGGTTTGCAACAGATTGGCTATAATCTGTCTTTAAAGATGACTGCCAGTAACTGATGCGTTACAGGGTACAGTGAGGAATACAATCTGTACCCTCAATTATACGCTCATCTTAGTGTCTTTATGTGACTTTTGCTATAAAAAAATATTGTTGTATTTTTAGAAAAGAAAATGTGTAGCTGAGACCAAAATAAAACAGACACTTCAAGCGCACCAACTGGCCAAAGCTTGTGAAAAAGACATGACTGTATCTCAAGTGACTCATATACTTCCCACAGCATAGCAAAAGTAACAAAATAATACTTTTCAGGCCAGGTGTAGGCGTTAAACCACTGGTCAAAACCATAATATAGTAAGTCAAATGTCACCGCACCACTGACAGACCTTTAAAGATTACTGAGGGCAACGTAAGCCTGGATCAATCGGCTAATGAATTTCAGCTAATGAAAAGACGGAAATCCGATATTTGACTAACTGACTATGTAAATGTCTGCTTGGTGCTTTACGTGGGAATGGATTCGCATCATTTCTATGTAATGTTGATTTGGAGTCGGAGATGACCGCCCATGTTAGGCGGTGTTGGGTAAGAAACGCTGATTTGAGATCTTTCCTTGAATAGACCTAATCAACAACATGTTCAGCATGAAGTGGAAGTGAATACTAAGAAAGAGAGAAATCTTCGGGGAGATGGAGAAAACGCTGATGTGTTGATTGGCTATCAGACGGCCCAGCTGGTCGGAGGTCTGCGTAAACAGAAATATTCTAACATGAATAGTCCTGTGAGAATGACTGAGTCAACAAGTGGTACCAAATCTACCATAAAGTGGGGTGTGTGCGTGAGAGAGAGAGAGAGAGAGAGAGAGATGAGAGAAGGGAAGAAGGTTCACCTTAACTTAACAAGTCACTGCATATATTCTACTATATATTCTATGTTACAGAATAAATTCTATATTCATGTATTCTATTACACAATGATTAAATCCTGCATATATTCTGTAACTGCTTAAACGTTATATATACAGTACAGGCCAAAAGTTTGGACACACCTTCTCATTCAATGCGTTTTCTTTGACTATGACTATTTACATTGTAGATTCTCACTGAAACTATGAATAAACACGTGGAGTTATGTACTTAACAAAAAAAGGTGAAATAACTGAAAACATGTTTTATATTCTAGTTTCTTCAAAAT
>JAOVVG010000026.1:7181215-7195796 GCA_028566375.1 Leptodoras nelsoni
GCCTGGCTCACAGTCTCCACTCTAATTCATCCCAAAGGTGTTCTATCGGGTTGAGGTCAGGACTCTGTGCAGGACAGTCAAGTTCTTCCACACCAAACTCAGTCATTCATGTCTTTATGGTGCAGTCATGTTGGACCAGGAAGGGGCCATCCCCAAACTGTTCCCACAAAGTTGGTATGCTGAAGCATTAAGAGTTCCTTTCATTGGAACTAAGGGGCTGAGCCCAACTCCAGAAAAACAACCCCACACCATAATCCCCCACCACCAAACTGCAGTAAGACAAGTGCCGTTCTCCTGGCATTGCCAAATACATACTCATCCATCAGATTGCCAGATGGAGATGTGTGATTTGTCACTCCAGAGAACACATCTCCACTGCTCTAGAGTCCAGTGGCAGCGTGCTTTACACCACTGCATCCGACGCTTTGCATTGCGCTTGGTGATGTAAGGCTTGGATGGAAACCCATTCCATGAAGCTCTCTACACACTGTTCTTGAGCTAATCTGAAGGTCACATGAAGTTTGGAGGTCTGTAGTGATTGATTCTGCAGAAAGTTGGTGACCTCAGCATCCACCGACCCCACTCTGTCATTTTACGTGGCTGAGTTGCTGTCATTCCCAATCGCTTCCACTTTGTTATAATACCACTGACAGTTAACTGAGGAATATTTAGCAGAGAGGAAATTTCACAACTGGACTTGTGCACAGGTGACATCCTATCACGGTTCCACACTGGAATTCACTGAGCTCCTAAGAGCAACCCATTCGTTCACAAATGTTTGTAGGAGCCACCTGCATGCCTAGGAGCTTGATTTTATACACCTGTGGCCATGGAAGTGACTGGAACACCTGAATTCAATGATTTGGATGGGTGAGTGAATACTTTAGGCAATATAGAGTATGTCTATTGTTAAAAGCGCTTTAGAAATAAAAATAGAATGGAATTGAAGTTATAAGCAGAACCTTGTTTAGACCAAAGACGCTGTTTAGATGAGTGTGATGTAGATATTCAATAAGGGTTTGTGCTCCCCGGGTTATTCTTGTCGTCGTCACTCAGTTCTCGGCAAATATCGCGCTCTTACGTAACGCGACATCGCAGCGTGGCAGCTTCAGCGGTTACTATAGCAACATCCTCCCTCCTCTCTCTCCTCCTCACGCTACCTCATCCAGCATCCCTTCCTCCTTACCGACACAACAGCGGTCTGCGCGTCTGCTACACCGGGAAAGAAACATGGCGCTCATTCCTTCCCAAATCCTAAGAGTAGCTATTCTCTTGTCCTACTTCTCCATCATCTGCAATTACAAAGCCATAGACATGCCCGCGCATCAGACATACGGCGGTAGCTGGAAGTTTCTGACGTTCATAAATTTGGTAAGTGTTCCTCCAAAGCCAGAACATTTATTTTCTATACTTAAATATAAAGGCAGGAGAAAAACCCGCAGTCCCACTGTGTAAGGTTCGGCTTCCTTGACTGTGAAGAAGAGTAAGGCTTCAAGACTCATTCATGTGAGCTGATAAACACAGGCCATGATAAACCTCCGAAGAGAGGGTTTACATTAAAATACTCAGTATTCGCTATCAGGGCATTGAATGTAAATAGTAAATGTAAGGGCTATGTGTTACTCTTGCGCTGAAAGCAAACGCAGGTTGGGGCAGGTAGCAGACTGCGCATGCGTAAAGGCAGGCCGGCGCGCCTGGTGTTTTGTCCTGTGACTCATGTTTTCCACATAAACGGCTGTTTTGCATTCCCCCCCCCCAGTAATACAACAGATCTGACAGAAATTACACGTGAGGCGATGATAAAGTTCTACTTTATACTGCTTGTAGCGAAAACCAATGAATGTTCACTTTCAGACCTTGCCTCAGCTCTCACTCTTAAGACAAATAGCTGAGATTTAACAGCTTTTCCTAATTTTCCTGTTTGGTTGGTCCAAATGCCAAACTTTTAGTGAATTTATATAACAGATCTTGTGCAGAAATGCAGAAAATAACTGACATTTTTGAAGTAATGTCAAGTGCAGGTCAATCTGTTCTGAACACACATAGCTAACATTGTCTAACTGTCACAATCAACATCCGAGTTTTCTGTTTTAGAAGCTTATGGAGATAATCACAACAATCACAAAGACAACTTCCCAAAAAAAAAAAAAACGTCCTCGTTTGACCATATGGGAGTGTTGCAATTGGAAAAAGAAGGTTCTGGTCATTATTCTTCATGTCTTTAGTGTAAATTCACGAGTTGAAGTCACGCCTTTTGGCTCCTTGACGTCAGTGCTCATGTTGCCTTTTAGTGTTTCATGATCATCTTTGACGGTGGAGGAAACAACACGGAATTTATGTCGTAATTTGGTAATTCCTTGATGTATTGAGACAAGACCTGGCTGGTGAACTTAAGATCCTGTATTGGAGTGTGCTGAAATACATTTTTCATTTTGATCCCTGGGGGCGTTGTGATTAGCAAAGTGTGATTTTCTTCATGACTTTTGGCACAGATGATTGTTTGACCATGTATTCGTGACAGTCAGTCAAAATGTGTGGCAAAGCTGCTAAACAGGAACTGCTGTCATATCTCAACTAATCTTTGATAAACCATGCCCTTGATGTACTGACAACAAGTGTGCAGGAAGGCTACACTCTGCTGATTTACTTGGCACTGGCACTTTAGCAGATGCCTTCAGCTGTGATTACCATTTTTTTCCCCAAAAAATATTTTATTCTTCTTATTTGACACAGCTTGTTCACAGCAAACCTCACAAAAATTTCTTTATGCCTGCCTATAACCCCACAATAAATGAATATACTGAAGTACCAGAAAAACTATGCAAATTACATATCAACACCACCTATGCATGCCATTGGTTGTGTCCGCCAGTGCATATATACAGGGATAGAGCACAGGGATTCTAGAGCTTTTTCCGGTGAGAATGGCAGGTTATCACGATTTTGCTGTTTTTGAAGTGGTTTAATAGTTGGAGCTGGTGAGATGGGTCATAGCATTTCAGAGGTAGAAGCAAATTTTGGATTTTCACATACGAGCAGTTCAAGGGTGTACTGTGACTATCATTTCACGTGATAGGCGTACAACACTGCCTCAAGTAACTTTGGAATTCAATGCTGGGGCCTCAACAAACATCAGCGTAAGGACTGTGCAACGTTCCCTCCAAGGTCCTGTGGGGGACCTACCAAGTATTTACTGCTACACCAGTTTTTCTGGCACTTCAGCGTAAATGACTGCTTCAGTGATAACACATTGGAGTTTATCTCCTCAGCACCATTTACAGGGAGACATCCAGTGTGAGTGTGTGTCCTGTGGTGTCACTTACACCCAGAGAAAAGCTCCAGTTCCTGAACAATCTGTGTCTTGCATAAATCAGATGTTATATTAGAGACATAAGTATGGTTTGGGGCCAGGGTCTGTGCAGTAGATTGGCCTGACAGTTGGCCTGGCACATAAGTATAAGCTTAAGCATAAGTATAAGTAGCTAATGTAAGGTACATGAAATAAGGTACCTGAAAATATACCAGTAAACAGCAGTCAACATTTACACTCAACACAACCTGTGTTTTGACGGAAAATCGCTGCTCCTCATGATTTTCATGTGACCCTGACACCTGCAGTAAGTTGCAGTAAGTAGGAGAGACTGGCTACCTTTTTCAACCTACTTTGAGTGTTTGCTAAGATCATCCAGTCAATAAATTGTTATGAAATTTAGCCAGTGTCAGCTGCTTTGGCTTATGCCATCACTTGGTTCATTGGTTTGTTTGTTATACCATCAGAAAAAGAGCTAGCTCAGAGAATTCCCTGCTGAGGGTCTGTTAGAACAGTTTATAGTAGAACACGACATGTCTACGCTACAGAATTCAAATCAAAGCTGTAAATCTCTGGTACATTTTACACTAGTAGATGTTCATTGGGGTTCACTGGGCTGTAATCACAGTAAGGGCTTTAGGTGCGAGTTGGAAAGTTGGGTCTTTTCACATTTGCTAACATGGTAGTGGAAGGGGTTAAAAATGGTACTGCAGCCAGGCACTTGGCTTCACTTTTGAATCCCTGTTATCATGTCCACCCATATATACAGTCATTTGTACTACAAGTATTTCACACTTATTTCTGATAATCCTGCTTTCCTTCTCCCAAACTTTGGCAGATATTTTACAATAGAAATGGTTCTGGACATTATAGACATACTGTCTGCACTTACACTTTGCCATTTTTTGTTACATGTAATTGAGATGATTTGCTATAAAAACAAGATCTTGGTGCCACTGAGTATGTTAATCTAGTATTTCAAATGTTAAATATCTGGACATTTGTGAATAATGCTAGCAAACTGTAGAAAATGTTGTGAAATCTCAGAAAAACACACTGAAGTACCAGAAAAACTGCAAATTACATACCAATGCCACCTATGCACGTCATAATAACCCAAGAATGATAGTTACATTTGGCCAGTGTTGGTGTTTTTGACCGGTATCTAATGAATCTTTGCTTGCCATCTTGGTCCTGGTTAAGAATGGCTCTGTGTATGTGTGTAGTGTGAAGGCAAAGGGCATCAGAATATGCTTCCTGATGTTCCAGACTCAGATTTGGAAGGTAAGTTTGGGAATGAAGGACGATAACAGCCTGATTCCCTATCTGAAGAGATCACTCGTTTCAGGCCTCAGCTTCGCACCATAATGCTGGAGGGCTTAGAAGACGTTGTGAGCTCCTTCCACATGATCATTGGGTATCTTTATATAACAAGGATAACTGGACTTACTCATACTTTCTCCCAGACTCCATCCTCTAGTCATAAATGGTGCTCAGCCCGCCTCCGCTACCACATACCCATGGACTTATAAAGGCAGTAAGATATTTGGAGCCTTTGGCAATAAAGCCATGATTATAGGCTTTTCCTTGGTGTGGGTTACTGAACTAGGAAAAAACACCAAGAGTGTCTGTCATGTCTTGTGTCTCAGTTAGATCTCTGCAGTTGCTTTTTAGCAGAAAATAAGGCATTGCCCATAGTTACTTATTACTAACTCCACAAGGGAAAGAGATTGAAGAATAAAACAAACAGTTAATTAACTAGAAGAAAAGGCACTTTCCTGTTAATGTGTGGTAATGGTGCTGATTCCACTGCTGGTGAATAGATTAGGGTTTACAGATGACAGTAGTCTATAAAGACAGAATACATTACCTGATTATCTTACATTTACAGTAACAGTACATGTGCTTTTTCTGTATATGTTACCAATATTTACAGTTTCAGCCCTTTTCTTTTAATAGAATGAAATGTGTTGAGATTAAAATGCTTATATTTATTTACATCTTCATTGCTTCCTAAAATTAGCTGCAGATATATTATATGCATATCTTATGAATTTGTATTACATAAAAACGTATTCAGTAGGCATTAAAGTATCAAGAGCCCATATCTGAAACATCACCATCCAGAGAGGAAAGCAGATCAGTTAATGGTCATTCAAGCGATCGTGCTGTCTTAGATGCTGGACAAAACAAATTTGGCAGCTATGTTTGCATTAGCATTGTTTCTCACTACTTCTCCAGGTCATCCAAGCTGTGTTCTTTGGAGTGTGTGTCCTGACAGACCTTTCTAGCCTCTTGATGAAAGGTACGGCCAGTGTGGAGCAAGAGAGGCAACTCCGGAAGCTGATTGGCCTGCGGGACTGGATGATGGCTGTGCTAGCCTTCCCTGTAGGAGTAGTAAGTACATTCATTTACACTGTTTTGTGTCATTTATACACCAGTCAGTTTTTCTCTGTAAGCTGATTGGATCGAAATTGGTTTACTGATAACACGCATATGGTGTTTGAACACTATGAGGATGGCTGATCTGAGGGCATGGAACAGTTTTAGCAAACATGCTAATTAACTGAGAGCATGAGGTTTTGTTATTTACCCAGCACACAAAGTTATAAACCTGGGGATTTTATATTGAATGGGATCAAGGTCTGTTTCGGGAAGTTCCCACCACCAAATTCTCAAAATTCCACAAGATCCTGGAGTCAATGCATGCTGAAATTTTTAAGTGGTTACTGGCAAGTGTCTATAGATAGAGAGTAAGCAGCCGTCAAGCACCAGTGCTTATACCAGTTCAGGGTTATGCCCTTTGGCTTTAAGTGGTGGAAAAGTTTGCTTCATGTATATTGATATAATCGTCTTCTCACAAAGAGTGGAAAAACATCTCCCACACTTGGAATCAGTATTTCAGAAAATGCATCAAGCCCAGCTGACCCTTGACATAAAAAATATCACCTTTTCTAAACCAGCACCTGGAACACATAATGCTTGTCCAGGCAGTGGAAATAGATCATGACATCGTCAAAGCCATCTGCAAATATGCAACCCTTACTGATCTGAAGAGCCTTCAGTGATTCATGGGCCTAGTGGGCTGGTATCATAAATTCCTCTCTAATCTAACAGACATATTCACTCCATTGAATTAGCTGTATAAGAAGAACATGGGCTGGGAACAGCCTGAGAAATGCCAAAGAACCTTAATGGAACTGAAGGAAGCACTTCAGTCTTGTCCTGTGCTGGCTCAGCCAAGGCATAGCTTTAGACATAGCTTTCCAAGTCCAGACAGATGCTAATGAGGTTGGGTTTTGGAGCTGTCCTCACTCCACAGATAGAGGGAGAGGAGAAGGTAAAAACATATGCCTCTTGGGCATGGTAAGGAGCAGAGCTGAAAAGAATGCTTAGCGGTGGTCTGGGCAATGGAAAAGTGGTGAAAATCTTTGGTGGATGCTATGTTTGACATCTACACTGATTTTAGTGCTCTTATCCGGGTTTTAACTCTCCAAGACTTGCCTAACATTGACTTACCTTACAGTGCCTACAACTGAATTTTGTTATTTTAGTTGCACTCTTTGCTGGTCCCCATTATGCCACTTTTTTTTATGTACTAGGAATCATGTCTCCTGGTACATGTCTATCTGTACACCATTAACACTACTCACTATGGACTGTTACACTCTTGCACTCCAGTTCCCATTTTTACACAATGGGAGTAACTATGCTTGTACAGTCTTCTGTATATTGAAACGTTTATTTATACTGAACTGTATATGAATCCTGTTTAGTCTGACTTCCATGATTGGATGTTGTTTTTGTTATCATGTACAGCTCTGGAACATGCTACTAAGCATTTCACTACAGTACATACAGTATACTGTAAATATAGCTGTGTATGGGACATAAATTTGAAACTTGAACTACATGATCCAAAAAGTTGACTAGTGGGGGGCCTATTTGAGTACTCTTTCTATTTGCTGCATTTAATGTAATCATGCTGGATTGAATGCAGACCAATCTCTCTCATTTTTTGTGTACGTGTGTCCCATAGTGCTCACAGCACTACCTCCCATCACCCTTTCTGGACAAGACTGTGATAGTTATGGAAACTTCCCAGGACTTGAACTGGGAAGTGAAGCCAATACTGACTGTGAATGTATTTCCTGCATCTAAGGAAGTAAAAATTAAAGCAGGAACCACTGGCCCAGTTCTAAACAGCCACCACTGAGTCTAAGCTCACCACCATAATAACAATCTGGTTTGGCTCTACAACAAGTGCTGAACAGATTTTGTCAGGTCACCTGAAATGCTGAAGAAACTTATCTTATATTTAACCTAACTTAAATTCTCTCATAGACCTGTTCGCCAATAGACCCTAGAAGCAGAAAGAAAAAAATCATTGCCGGCCCTCACTCCCAGGCCATCATATATTTGAATTCCTTCCCACCACCAAGCGCTTGAGATAAATATTCATGAAACCCCCAGACTCCAGGCAATCTTATTTCTTCATGCAGGAAGGCTTATGAACACTTACGTACCTGCAGCATTGTGTTTTTTGGTTAAGTCAAAATTGGTGCAATAACTGTGTATATATCATGCCTAGTCCATCTATGTGTTTTTGTGTAATGCCATCCATGTTAATGATGGACATCTGATAATTGTACAGAGAATAATTACAATATTTGGGACTAAAAAAATGAGATGATGCAATAAAAATATGGATGAAGTTCTAAGCTCTGATGCGTTGGTTAAATCAGTGATTATAGATACATTTACTCATCATACAAGGTGTTGTTGAATCAGTAAAGCTCTGTCCATCAGAATCTCAGTAAAAAATAAACCAGTATAAAAACCCAAAGCAGCTATGGTGATGCTCTGGTAAAGGTGGTAATCTAAGGTGAGTAGTGGAGTAAGGATGCAAGTGTATAAAATACCTGAATTGTATTCAGGCGACTCCATAAATCATTGTCCATATTGCAGGGCGAGAGCACTGGCAGACTGCATAACACAAGGGTAATCCATAACCATAAGCAACCATAAGAGAATAAGCAAGATCTAAAACTGGGACATTTAACTAGAAGAGACTAGAAGAGATAAGGAACAAGGAGACTTGGGTGAACATGGCTCAGAAATGTTCATAACAATGACAATGAGTAAAAAGACAATTTAATCAAAGGATGAATAGGTAATAGGTGAGGATGGGGCAGAGATAAGACTAAAATCATAAAAAGCACTGTCAACGTAAGCAAAAGGTCACATGGAATGTTATCAAAAGAAAAAAACAAATGTGTGTGCTGGGGGTGTTGGGGATTGTGCTACATTCATAGAGGGGGAATTCATGACAAAGGTCTGCCATATAACCCCCATTTTCTCACATCACCGAAAAAACAAAACAAAACATGCGACACTTGGCACTACCCCTTAGCCTGAGAACTTGCACAAGGCTAAATATACTCCCTGTACATCATTAGTTCAGTCACTAAAGTGTGGAAACACGGATTAGGTTACAAAGGTAATGGGTAATTTGCAACCTGTGGCATATTTGTGCTTATGGGGCAGAGGTGCTAAACAGACGTTAAATATTATACATTTATACACTTAATGTTCCAAACTGACTTTCAGATGTGGAATACAATTATGTTAATTCAAATTAAGTAGTAGAGACTGTATTTAAAATGTGTTACATTTCCTTTTTTTGAAAGCAGGTATTACTTGAACTTAAATCATTAACCATAGATTAACCAAAAAAAAAATTAATCATTAAGGGTTTTTTTTTAATAATTGCTGTATATACTGCATCTCAAAACATTTTTGGACATCTCTTCAGTGAATGTATCTATTTTAAAGCATTCGCATTTTGACACATGTTGTTTAACTTTGGCAACTCAGGAGCTCAGTTAATTTGACTGTGGCCCATGCTAATGAATATCCAACCTGTGTCTGAATTCATTCGTGTTAATGTCGTGTAATTCCCTCTGTCATTGCATGCTGTTGCCCTTGTACTCTTATAGACTTGCTTGTTTTCCCTATCTAGTCTTGTGCCTGCCCCTTGTTTTGTCTTTGGTTGGTTTTCCCATTGTTTCCATCTGTTTTCAGTTTTGTTCCTGATTAGTCTTCTTATTTATACCCTTCCTTGTGTGTATCTTTGGGAGGTTTGTTCATGCCTCCTTGATTATTAAGTCCGAGCCTTATTTCCACATTTCATGTTCTCTGTTCTTTTCCTAATTCCATGTTTCCTTTGTTTCTAGTTTGATTATCTGTTTTTTGATGTCTGCCTCTGTATATTATTTACGGTTTTGCATTTATCCTCCTGCAATGGACTTTGTCAGTGTTCAGGTTCATGTAATTCATGTGGCTGAATGGAATCAAAGTTCCACTATGTAGTCGAAAGCCTTTCTAGAACAGACAAGGCAGCCATTTTTCCAACAAATGTTTAGCCAATGTCCTATGAATAGGTCTTAATATTAAGTTAATATTAAACTTAATATTAAGTTTTAGGATAAATGTTGAAGGAGGAGGTGGACGAGAATGTGTCCAGATGCTTTTAAAATACAGTGCATATAAAGCCAGAGCAATTCCTCTTACAACAGTGGCCATCAAGTGGATTGTATAAGCAGATTTGAAGGTTGTTCCACACCGGAGCTGTAGATGTCTGCTGGGTGAGCATCACAGCCTCACTGAGCCCTATGTGTTTTTTGTAATGGGCCCTGTTAATATAAGGGTGTTTTGTGCATAGCCAAATAAACTACCTACCTGGACAGTCCACACCTCAGGAAGCCAGCCACTCTTAAATTACTGAAAGAAACCACTTCAATGGCCCGTATTCATAAACCTGTCCTTCCCACATGGATCTGTTTATTTAGCCATCACCAGATTATTCCTGGAAACTGAAATGACCAATCCAAACAGGATCCCGTCACAAATGAGGTTTGTTAATGCAAAATATGGAATTTGGGAGCCACAGGGATCAAAGGAATTACAGAGGTAATGTGAGAGGAAATGTGAATGTAAATTTCTTGATCACATGGCCTTGCTCACATGAGCTGAGGACGTCCAACACCCAAGGCACACAGCAGTAATGGGCTTGATTTGCAGTCCTTTTGATTACTATCATTTGTAATCTATAACTACAAAATGCTGAATAAATGTGCTGTCAGTTTCAGATTCAAGATTCTTTATTGCTATGTGTAACAAGTACAATAGAATGATTACTAGCCAACATAAACATAAATTCTAAACACAATAAACACAATAAAATGTGATATTCCAGCAACAATATAAGGAAAAGGTATAATGATAAATGATAATTATAAATAATGGAGTGACCAGAGTAGTACATTACAGTGAGAGTGGCTGCATGCTATGTCATCAAGTTCCCAGTATAATTATAAGTCCAGTAACTGAGCAGTTAACTGTTCAGTAGGTGCACTGCTTGGGGGTAAAAACTGTACTTGAAACTGCTTGTCCTGGTATGAATGCTGCTATACTAGGAACCGGACTACATGGAGGAGAACAGTTGGTGCCCATGGTGATTTGTGGTCCTATATGATGGAGCTGGCCTTGTTTCAGCTGGTCCTAGAGATCGCCTCAGTCGATGTAAATGCACACCTAATGATCTTTTCCATTGTCCATCCATGACAGACTGGATGGCTTTTCTGTCCTGTATAGTTGTATTGTCATACCACACAGTGACACAACCCATATGGTGCCACTGTAAAAGTTCATAAGACACTTATACCACATTTCCTTAGGATTATAGAGGGTAGGGGTATTGGTCTGCACCTCCATTCCACCTTCCATGTGGGTCCATGCTAAGTTGTTGAAGATCTGCAGTCCTAGGAAACTGAAGCAACTGATGATTTCCACTGGTGTTCCATCTCAGCTGATGGGGAAGTTGGTTCCTGAAGTCTATGATGAGCTCTTTAGGCTTTGAGATAATGAGACATTAAGTCAAGCCTGTTCTCCTTGCACAACCATGTCAGTTGTGCTACCTCATCTCCATACTCCAGTCCCCTGATTTGAAAGTGAAACTTCGTTTCGCTTCATTAATGCATGCAGTATCCTCCCCTAGAACAGCAGGGAACTGCCTTAAGAGTACGCTTAAAAAGGCTAGCTTTTAGAAGTACTTCAGAAGCGTCCCAAACTGACTCCATAATAGCACCATAACAACTGGTCAAGTATTGACTGGCTTCATGACAGCTTGGGTTATTTCCCACCTTGGAGAAGCCCACTCTAGATAGTTCAGGCAACTATCGACAGGTAATGCATTTCTTTCTCACATTCTTGAATGTGCCGGATACAATGAATTATGTCTGTGTTTTACCCAGTGTGACTTTCAGGACCCTAACTAGCCTGGCTTTAAAGAAGCACACTCAAATCTGCCATCAAGATTCTTCATGCGATTTGGAATTGTGGGACAGCATAGCAATGCTATGCTTCCTATCAGAGGGACAGTCTTATTAGGTTCTATAGAGGTAACATCCACTCCATACAGACTCTCCACTGGTGTCCCATAAGGGACAGCACTGGGTCCTGTTTTGTTCTCCCTATATATCTGCTGTCTGTGAGGTCATATGCTTATGCAGTGTTTCATAATACTGCTAAGCTGGTGAGACTCAACTCATCCTCTCCATTCCACCCTCAGACACTCATGTCCCTGTGTGGATAACAGTATGTCTGGTAGCCATCTCATCATGGATGACAGCTATTTGGCTGAAACAAAATCCCAGCAAGTCTGACCTGCTATATATCACTCAAGATACATCTCCAAATAACTTGCAGATCTTCCCATCTGACACAGCACCTAATTTTTGGGAAGTTCTGGACAACCTTCAGAGAGATGGTCTCAGAACGGCTGTTTTGGTCTGCACCCAAGTGTGATTGCTGCCTAAACAAACCACACAGAAGAGGAAATTGCTCAGGGTTTGATTAAAATGGACTAAACACTCCATATATGGGAACATAATAATAATAATAATAATAATAATAATAATAAATTCATTCATTATTAAAATAATAGTAATAGTAATGATTAATAATAATAATAACAATAAAAATAATAATAATACAAATTTAATTCATGATTAAAATAGTAGTAATAAAAGTAATAACAATTATTAATAATAATATTTAATTGATTGTTATTATTATTATACATTTTTAATTCATTATTAAAATAATAGTAATAATAGTAATAAAAATAATGATTATTATTATTAATAATAATAATAATTATTATTATTATATTTTAATTATTATTGTTTTTATTTTGTACTTTATATTGTATTATTATAATTAGTAGTAGTAGTAGTAGTAGTAGACGTAGTATTGTCATACTTCATGCTTACAATAAAAGTATTACTCCTATTCCTCTGAGTAATGAGAACTTTAATATTCCTGATTCCAAGTCTAAATATTATAACATTTAATGATTAAGCTGTAGTACCCAAGAGTACATTAAGTACTATGAAACATTTTGAATGAAAAATATATACTGTACTTTTATGTTTACAGTGTGCTGAAGTCAGAAGGCTAGATAAAGAGTATAAATACATTATTGTCTCATAAATCCCTTTGTTTTTCAGTTTGTGGTGACCATGTTCTGGAGCCTGTACCTCTATGACAGAGACTTGGTGTACCCAAGACTCCTAGATAATTTTATACCTCAGTGGCTAAACCATGGAATGGTAAGTATTTCACTGATGCTTAACAAACAGTCACATAACAAAAAAGACAAAATTACAAATATACAAAAATACAAAAAAGTAATTTTTTGTCTGAATATTTTAATTAAAGGGACTAAAAAACTGTCATTGATATTGTAATGATGACAGTAGAAGTCCCACGGTCCTTTCAGTCTTAACAGAACTGCAAAGGCATATTTTGTTCCCTTAAATGCCTCAGGCTGCACTGACATTCAATGTGGAAATGGTAAGGTGAAGTTGTGCAACCACTGATTTCAGTCAAGTGGAACAAAGTCCCACAGACTTCATCAGAGGCCATCAGTGGTCTGCCCTGTTTTTATGATAGGTAAGTCTGATAAATGTGAGCAGTATTGTTTCTGTGCTGAAGCACTGTGGTCCCAGCACGATTGAACAAGTCATTATGAATCACAGAAAGGAATTTTAAACAAATGCAGTGAGCAACTGAAAATGATTGTGCATGTATAAGCTTAAAAAGGAATAGATTCCTGTTCCTGACAACCTGCAGTACTTTTGCAATAGGACACACTAAATATTCATGTCAAGTGGCACAATTACAAAATGTATTTGTTGCAAAATATGTTTTATTTAATAGACTAGGAAGATGATACCAAATTGTTGGGACAGACGTCAGAGGTTAGTTATCGTGGTCATAAAAACCTGCATCATCCCACGTTCAGACTTTTTGTCGCATTTGTAAGTTTGCTTCTTTAAGGGACTTTACTGTAGGATCAGAGAATGCTGGTGTGCTACACATATAGGTTAACATATGAATCAAGATGGTCCCTAGTGTTCATATATTAAAACAATAATAAAAACAATAAGTTTTTGCGTGTTGCAATTACAACAGGCCCTTAAAAGAAAAAAAAAAAACATCCCTGAGACTGGAAACAATTTGAGAGATGCAAAATGTGTAACCTAGCCAGCTTGACCATGTGATGGTTATGGGAGTATTGCACCATTGTAAATATTTTGCTGCATTCCACGGTACCTCGTTTGTTTGCCCATGCTTCCACAGCAACAGTCCTCTGCTTCTTTCTGCTCATAAGAGGAAACAGTGACCTGGCTTCGTTACCGTGAAGCCTGGATCTGCAGTTAAAAGACACGCTGTCATCACAGTTCTATCTGCCTGCTGTATTTTTATCTCTTAGGTAAATCTGCTTACCTACAGCAGAGCATTTTTAAGTGCTTTACACCTTACTTCCAAGGATAGAAACAAAACTGAAGTTTGAAGAAGAGCAAGGTGTTGATTAAAAACTGCTGAAAAAGTGCTAGAATGACTCATACATATGAAATCATTTACTTGCATATAAATGGAAGATTTTGGAAATGTGTACAGGACCATGCTGTGTGTTGGTCATGGGTCTGGTTTTATAGGAAGCACTACAAATGCAAGGTGCCTCACTGAAAATGCAACGAATCAGTAACTAATTACATAAATAATATCCTGTTTTATTCAGATCAGGCATAACATTATGACCACCTCCTTTTCTTTACACTCATTGTCCATTTTCTCAGTTCCACTCACCATATAGCTGCACTTTGTAGTTCTACAATTACAGACTGTACTCCATCTGTTTCT
>JAOVVG010000026.1:7434412-7445386 GCA_028566375.1 Leptodoras nelsoni
GCCCTACACCATACTAATAAATTATTGTGGTCTAAAATGGCAGGTGTTTCAGTTTCATTGTCTAACCCCTGTATATACCCTAGATCTACTGTAAATATTTTATATATTAATTTAAATATTAAGTATTTTTTCAACACTGAGGCTTTTGAGTGTGATCCTGTTTTGAAAGAACTCCTACAGCATTGAAATGATGGTTGCAGATTTGTATCCAGAATCACTCAAATAAACAACGTTTCTTATAAAATGTTCATTCCTTAGTGTAGGTTATATCAAATCTGTGTATTCTGATTCAACGTTGTAGTTGCTATTTATGACAGTGCGGTTTTTGTTGTATAGTCTCTCTGTATGAAGGAAATCTTGGTGGCTCTCTGAATTATGTTTCTTTTCTGATTCAGAGTCTGATTCTTCATGCATGAGTTCACAATATCTTTGCATATGAAGGCTTAAGTAGCTCTCTGAGAAAGAGAGAGAGAGAGAGAGAGAGAGAGAGAGAGTGGGAGAGTCTATATGGGATGCCAAAGGGTCCATAAATATGTCAAATATATACACCAATTTTACAGCTGTAACTTTCGTTTGGTATGATGTCAAATTATGACAGGTCATAATGGCCAATCACTGACCACAAACAACTGACTAACTGTCAATCATCACTGACCACTGACGGAACATTGAACATCACTCCTTAATAACCAGTCACAAGATAATGACAGAATGTAAATATAACATACCATAACAATGTGCAGTATTCCATGTGCAATACGGGTTTTATGTGCAATTAGATGCAAGTATTCTTCATTCTTCAGAGTTTTGGGCCTTTATTATCTAAAATGTTTATATTGTAAATAGTTTCTTACTGCTATAGGTTATAGTTTACCTCTATCTACTACTGAGTGCCTTGCTATCCCTGTGCTGCTATAACATTGTGAATTTCCCTACTGTGGAACTATTAAAGGATTATCTTATCTGATCTTATCATTTATTATTATTTTCTGATCTGATCTTATTATTGTTGATATGTGAGGTTTTCTGTTAGGAGATGTTTGCTTAACATTTGTGCAATTAATCTCTGGTATATGGACTTTTGTAACAGTCAGTCAGTAAGAGAGCCCGGTGAGACTGTTTCTAGCTGTAATAATATAAGTGATAACAGGAACTTTAAAGCACAACTTTAAAGCACAACATTAAAGGTAACTATAATCAAGGAACAACACGCAACAGAAGCATGCTGTTATATAAAAATAATCCAGGCTGGAGTGTTTCAGTCATTCAGCCTTACACGCAAGCAAAGTGCTACTACCACATGAAAAGCATTATTTTTCCATAAATGTCATTCTACTGATTTCAAATACCAAATTTTAGTATGTTCAATTTATTAATGAATGACAGACTTTTTAACAGTTTATAGTTAGAATTAATATGGTGGCATGTCTGTGAAACTGATTAGTTCCTGCTGTTCTCACCTACATTAGAGCTGTGATAAACAGCCATTTATTTTCACACCATTTTCCCAAGAAACCGGAAAGCGCGGACCCCTATGTGCTGAAAACATTCCTGAACTGGGAATCTGTTACAAAACAGTTCCTTACAGTTCCTTAAATGTTTTCAAAATCACATCACCACATAAATTATTATAGATGGGTTTTACTGTTTTACTTCTCTCATATAACAGCAATCTGTCTATGATTGCTACTTTTAATTTATTAAAGATCAACACCTCATGCCTTATAACTGTTTATAGTACAGCATGGTTGAATGCTCGAATCTGACTGGTCAACCATACTGTAGTATAAACAATTATAAGACATGAGATGTTGATCTTTAATAAAGTAAAAAATAGTAATCATAGTAGTCATATAAGAGAAGTAAATCATGTTCTGTTATAGGAATTCTGCTATGGAGGAAGAGAAATGACTTAAATAAATAAATATATAAATGGATATATGGATATATATAAATAAATAAATGGACAAATAAATAGTTCAATATGTAAATTAATAAATACATTTTTTGTCAAGGGCATATGAAAATAAATGTCTTTAAATTTATTTCTACATTTCTAAACAACAACATCTATTTAGTCTATTTCTGCATTTCTATTTCTGCATTTCTACATTTATTGCTGTATTCCTACATTTATTTATTTCCATTTTACACATTTATTTATTTCTGTGTTTTTTACATTTCTACATTTATTTACTTTTGTATGTCTGCATCCCTACGCTAATTGGGTGGGCGGTCCTAAACTCACTCTAAAGCAGGATTGGCCAGCTTTTTGAAGAAGCAACAAATTCCAAACAACTACGCTTGACTCAAGCTAACTACACAATGGCTTCTCAAAATCATTCGCCATAAAATAAATGAATGTCAACATCTACAACAAAGTAGAGTTTCTTGTAGCTAACTAAGGCAACACTGGCAACGCCTCAGTGTAACAGAAAGCAGCCACTGTAAGCCGAGGTAGTAGCAAGAGAGCCAGAATGATCCTATCACTTTAACCAATCCTGTTTGTAGAGTGAATTTAGGACCGCCCACCTAATTAGTATATGGACATGCATACAGAAATAAATGAATGTAGAAATAAATAAATAAATGTACAAATACATAAATAGACCAAGTAGACATTGTTCTTTGGAAATGTATTAATAAATTCAAGAAATTTTTTATTTATTTATACATAGGCAATTTCTTGTCTAAACTACACTGTAACAAATTGATGTAAATTTGCTGTAGATCTACAACACTATCTTACTGTATTTTATGATAATTGTAAAATACTGTTAAATAATCATGACTCGCACATGTAAATTAACAGTAATGCGATGAGTTAACAAATAACAATAGATAACTGTTAATTTATCAGTATAATACCGTATTTTCTGTCAAGCTGTGGAAATACACGCCACCTTGCCTTGCCTTTAAGTTCAGTCACTATACATTAACATCGCACTGATGATTGTGGGGTAAAGTTAATATTTTCATGAGAAACCCTTTATTAAACTGCTCAAATGGCTCACCAGGTGACAAAAAACTTGTTTTTTTTATTTGATGCAATAGAGTGAGTCGGATCATTTGCCTCGCTTTCGGCTAATCTTGTTTTGCACTGTTCGCGCGATCTTCTTGTCTCTGTGCTGAGTGTACCGTCTCGCACATCAGTACAATGTGTAGCCATAGCATGGAGCTCCGAGCAGTGTGTATTCATTAACTAAATCTCGGACAGGGAGCCGAATTCCATGGTTCACGTGAAGGATTCGACAAGATACAACTCATTTCCGAGCAACACGTTTGGACCACACAGCTTCGACAAGAACCGTCATAAACGTGAAGTTGAAGCAAGGAGGAAGCTCGCTGTTAAAGTTACATTTATCTCCTCATATCGACCGAAGTCAATGTTGCTTTGTATGCATAATTATTGAGCTTTTAATATTTGAGGCTGTGTTAATTAGTTATATTTACTAAATTAGCGAAGACGTCTGAAGCTGGCCCTGTAGCTTGAGAAATTAGCTAGTTAGCTTGCTAGTTGGCAAATTTATGACTTTTTGTAATGGTAGTTTCAAACATGGCGTACAAATAACTGATGAGATTAAATAAACTCCAGCAATATTTGATTTAATGTGTATCCTTCTGGAATTCTTTTTTTTTCCTAGGGATTTATTTATACGAATTAAATGCGAAGCTAGGATTTGTAAATAAACAGCACCATGCTTGCATATACTGGAGAATTGCTGTAGAAAAAATACATATAAATATACAGTAAAATACCGTTAAAATTACAATAAATGACAGTAGATGCTCTGTACAATAACAGTAAAATGCTGGGGTCTGTGCTGCCAGTATTTGACTGTTAATTTACAGCGAAATTCTTTACAGTTTGCACTTTTGAAAATGTCGACGTATAGATTTCCCGGGTGTTTGTGTCTTTTGGCTTTCCACATCAGAGCGCATCGAAAGCCGCTCATCCTTCTGTAGAGTCACATTTGAGGAGCAGCGGCAGGACAGAAACATCATCATTTCTAACCCAGAGCCGGGCTTGATCTAAACCGTTTATTGTCGGCTTCTTGCTCTCACCGAGGGAAACATGGCAGCGCGGGAAAACGACACGGATATCATTTCTCTCTCTGAGACTCGAAAGGAAAACGGCTGCTTTCGTCGGAAGAAAGAGATTTTCTTGCTGGATTAACAAAGTGACGGACAGTTTTTTTTTAATTTAACTAATACATATTTGTACAGACAACAGCAAAACAGCAGGTTCGATATTGTCTGTGAATGTCAGTCTGTTGAAATGCTTCAATGTTCAGTGTAAAATATTACACTAACGGCAGCTGGCTTTGAAAGAACTGTTTTCAAAAGAAAAAAGAAGAAGAAGCTTCTTGTTCTTAAAAAAAAAAAATCTGCAGCCTGCAGACATTTGTAAGCTTTCTGTCCAGCTCCAAAGGCAAAAAAAGTTGAGTAGCAGAAATTTAACAAGATACCCCAAATGATGTGAAACGGATCTCCAACAGGGTCACAAGGGTCAAAAACCTAGCTACCAGATAGTGGACAGGGATCCACTACTGACAGAGAAGCTGCATCACATCACATCACATCACTGTCTGTAACTAGCGACACTATGGTGAATTGATCCATGATCTAACCAGCAGCCCATTTAGACGTGACATTTGTGTATGTTTGAGTTTTTCATGCCGAGAGATGCTGCTGTGTGACCGAGGCGTGCAGATGCTCATCACTACAGTGGGCGCGTTTGCCGCCTTCAGCCTCATGACCATCGCAGTCGGCACAGACTACTGGCTTTACTCCAGGGGAGTGTGTAAAACCAGAGTCAACCATGAAAACGAAACGAGCAGGAAAAACGAGGAAGTGATGACCCACTCCGGATTGTGGAGAACCTGCTGCCTGGAAGGTAAAACGTTCTGTTTACAAATTGGCAGTGCTTTCACTCATCGCCCAAAAGCATCTCTTGATTTTATAGCCATTTCTTTTATCTATCTTCATTCCAGTATTCCAGTGAAGATCAATAGAACAGTCCTGAGAGAGACAGTGAGAGAGTCTGTGTGTGTGTGTGTGCAGGCAAAATTGTTTCATATTTTTATTACAGAGACGTGGGCAGCATGGTGGCGCAGCGGGTAGCATTGCCGCGTCACAGCTCCAGGGTCCCCAGTTTGATCCTGTGCTTAGGTTACAGTCTGGAGTTTCCCTGCATGTTCCTTGTGTGTTTTTACAGGTTTCTTCCAGGTTCTTCATCTCCCATCTCTCAAAAACATGCATGAAGCTACGCCTAAATCTGGTCATTAGTGCATATGTATGTGTTAACATGTGTGTGTGTGTGTATGTGTGTGGTGCTCTGCAATGGACTGTCCTCACACCCAGCATGTAATCCTGCTTCACGCCCAGGCGCCGGATCCACCACAACCCTGACCAGGATAAAGCAGCTCTTGAAGATGAATCAATTACAGAGCTCATTTGGCATTTGGAGTAAAAACAAATTTCCACATTAAAAATGTGAAATATAATGCAGATTATGGTGTATATAATAGTGCTGTTGGGTTCCCCCAAGTCTTATTTCTACTCCTACCTGTAGTGAACTTTGTGGTGTATTTAGATCTGGTTGTGTATATTTTGCTTATAACTGCCTATGCTGACTGGTACAAAACATTTTACACAGGACATAATAGGTGGGGCTAAAAATATAGACCCAACAGTTTAGATGGCAGTTGATATGCTCTAGGCTGTTTGTGTACAAACATTGTATGGAAATGTTATCAAGAAAGAACAAGTCTAGATTTACAGCAGGTTTACAGGGGCAGAGTTCCAGGGTCCATGGTTTGATTCTGCACTTGGGGAAATAGCTGTAAGGAATTTCACATGGTCTCCATGTTTGAGCATGGGGTTCCTTTTGGTTCTCCGGTTCCTTCTTGACTCCTAAAATGCATGTAGGTAGATTGGCCACACTACAGTGTCCTTAGGTGCGAATGAGTGTGTGCATGGTGCCCTGGATAGAACTACCATCCCATCCAGGGTGTATTCCTGCCTTGTGCCCACTGTTCCCATTATATGACCATGACGAGGATAAAGCAGTTACTGAAGATGAACGATGACTTAATCAGTTATGTAAATAGCAATAAAACATTCCAAATACATAACAAATGCAGAAAGAAATTTTAAAGGAAAGATTATCATTTCAGGAGATACTGAACTGCATATCCACCCATTGTCAATGCAAAATAGCTATTAATGTAAAGCACGCTTGGTTTGAGATGCCCACAGTGGCACTGTTTAACTGTGGGGTAGCTTGTGATAGGACTGTGGTAGCTTGAATCATGGTGATGCATCTACATTACTATGTGCAGGACCACTGAGCAGTTAAAGTGGCTTAATGATAGCTAATGTGGCACTTTGGCAGTGCACAGCTGTTTGCCAGCGCATTATGTGCAGGAAACTTTTTCTAACTCCATTCTGATCACTTGTGAAACACTCAATTCCAAAAGCATACTGCGATCACCATCTATATGCAAGCATTTTACAAGTATTGCTGGAGCAACTCCTGTAAATTTCAGGAAAAATGCAACCAAAACATGATGGAAAGATGTATTACATATTTTATCATTTCTGGCCTTAACACTAGCATGGCCAAAGCTACAAAAATTTTCATGAGGCAGCTTGGCCGCTCTTTGGCCCACTCCCCTGCTGTGAAGTGATTAGTGGCCATTGTCTTAGTAATGACTCTCAGTGCATTTGGAGAACCGACTCCCACTTTTACGGAAAGCATCTACAAACTTACGACAAGGCAAAGCAAATTTACCTGTATTGTAAGTTTCATAAACATATTCAAGATGTGCTTCAAGTATTATATTACACATACTACCAGACATATAGCACAACGGTAATTTTGCTGTATCCAAAGTCAAGCGTATATGGATTGATTTCCACCCCTAGCAAATGGTATTATTGTATAACAATATTTTTTGACAATCAAACACTTACCCATAAAGGAGTGCTATAAACAAGATGCACTATTGATGACATTGCAGCGCTCAAAATAGAGCCGTTATATTTGAATTCATTTGAATTTTAATTGAGTTCCCTATGAAGAGCCCTTGGGATTCTGTACCCTGTGCGGTGTGTAGGGAGCAGGGATAGAGCTTAGTGACCCTTGCGATTGGAATGCAGACTAAAACAAGTAACGTAGCAGATGGAGTTGGAAATGGAGGTGGAGATTTGGTCAGGATTAATGGCATCCTCAATCAAGTGTATGATTGACCCCAGATTTATTCTGCAGTAGGACAATGACACAAAACATACAGCCAATGTCATTAAGAACTATCTTCAGCATCAAGAAGAACAAGAAGTCCTTGAAGTGATGGTATGGCCCCCACAGAGCCCTGATCTCAACATCATAGAGTCTGGGATTACATGAAAAGGGATTACATGAAAAGACAGAAGGATTTGAGGAAGATCCACAGATGAGCTGTGGTTAGTTCTTGCTGTGGTATGTTTGAAACAACCTACCTGACAAGTTCCTTCAAAAACTGTGCAGGTGTACATAGAAGAATTGATTTTTTTAAGGCAATGGGTGCTCACACCAAATATTGCTTTGATTTTGTTAATTGATGAAAATAACTATTAACACTTCCATTTTTGAAAGCATTCTTAGTTTACAGCATTTTTACCACACCTGCCAAAACTTTTGCACAGTACAGTATAGACAGACAGAGGGAGGGTGAAAGACACACACTACAGCCTCAGTGCTCTTCTCTCAGCTGCTGCCTCAATGGTCCTCTCTCATTAATATACATAGCACAAGTTGGCTGATGGCCCTCTAATTGTTGGCAAGAAGTAGGGTTGATGTCCTCAAGATCAAGAAATCCCAGTCATGCTAGTGTTAAACAAAAGTAACATTCCATTCCTAGTGTAAACAAAGTTAGTAATTAGGTTTAGTCAGTCGCAACCTAGGTTGTCAGCTCAACACGGGAGCAAGGGTGATTCATTCTCACATTGTCAAAACACACCTTTTAAGTGGTCCATCAGACACAAGCATGCTCATCTACCCAAGAGGAGTGAAACATTATAGACAATCAGATCTCCTTTTATATTTCAAGTCCGGTTAATGCTGTGAGCTTTACTGTAGAAAAACTACAAAGGCAACTGATTATTTGTCTTAAAGCAAAACTTGTTCAAAGCCTATGCTTTTGAGGCTGTGGTTTCTAAAATCCTTAAAGCTGGTTTTTAGTTTTAGATTTTTTGTTTTCATATGAAAAAATGCAGATGCATTAAGTAAAACTCCTTTAGTGATAAACATATATTGCCAAAAGTATTCACTCACCCATCCAAATCATTGAATTCAGGTGTTCTCTTCCATGGGTACACCTGTATAAAATCAAGAACTTAGACATGCAGACTACTTCTACAAACATTTGTGAAAGAATGGGTTGCTCTCAGGAGCTCAGTGAATTCCAGTGTGGTACTGTGATAGGATGCCACCTGTGCAGCAGACCTCCAAACTTAAGGTGGCCTTCAGATTAGCTCAAGAACAATGCGTAGAGAGCTTCATAAAAAATGGGTTTTCATGGCCGAGCAGCTGCATCCAAGCCTTCACCAAGCACAATGCAAAGTGTGAGATGCAGTGGTGTAAAGCACGCCATCACTGGACTCTATAGCAGTGGAGATGTGTTCTCTGTAGTGACAAATCAGGCTTCTCCATCTGGCAATCTGATAAATGAGTCTGAGTTTGGTGCTTATCAGGAGAATGGAACTTGTCTGACTGCATTGTGCCAAGTGTAAAGTTTGGTATTTCAGGAGTTGGGATCAGTCCTTTAGTTCCAGTGAAAGGAACTCTTATTGCTTCAGCATACCAAGAGATTTTGGACAATTTCATACTCCCAACTTTTTGAGAACAGTTTGGGGATGGCCCCTTCCTGTTCCAACATGACTGCACACCAGTGCACAAAGCAAGGTCTATAAAGAGTCCTGACCTCACTCGGACAGAATACCTTTGGGGTGAATTAGAGTGGAGACTGCAAGCCAGGCCTTCTTGTCCAACATCGGTGTCTGCAAATACTTTTGGCAATATAGTGTGTTTAACATTGACTCAATTCATTATTAAGTAATAACTAATTTTTTCCATGTTTCATTGTATTTTTCCCCTTTTTTTCTGCAGCAACTTTTTTTTTCTGTTGTTAGTTTTCCTTGTTAGTTGTCTATAGATAGCAAGTAGATGCCATACACATTGGATCTGGCTAAACAACCTCCACAAACTCCGATAATGTACAATAACATTTATCATTGCCAACATTCAGCTTGTTGAGTGTTTGGAGTGCAGGATGTTCAGTCATTCTTCCTCCGTCATTGGCGATAATTCTACCTGTGATAAGTGTATATTAGTTAGCTCTCTGACTGAGAAGATTACAAATTTACAGGTGCACATCTGAAATATAGAAAGGGATAGAGAGTGAGAGAATTGTGTAGTTTCTGTAGGGGGTAGTCTGGATGCCTTAGGCAGAGTTAGAAATCCCTCAACATCGGCATCAGAGCCCTCACAGTGGGGTGAATGGGTGATGACTCGGCGGCATAATCACAAAGCCAAAGCTAACACTAATGCTCACCCATGGGAGCACCACCATTCTTTTACATGGCACCAGGATGCACTATGGGAAGAAGGCAAGTCAGAGGAGGCAGAATGATGCTCTGGGAATGTTCTGCTGGAAAACCTTGGTTTGTGTCATTCATGTGAATGTTACTTTGACACATACAACCTACGAGAGCATTGTTGCAGACCAAGTACACCTCTTCCTAGCAATGATATTCCCTAATGCCAGTGGCCTTTCAAAGCAGGGTAATGCACCCTGCCACACTGCAAAAATTGTTCAGGAATGGTTTGAGGAACATGACAAAGAGTTCAAGGTGTTCAAGGTCTAAATTCCTTGGATCTTAATCCAATTAAGCATCTATGGTATGTACTAGACACAAGTCTGATCCTTGGAGACCCCACCACACAACTTAAAGGATGCTGCTGCTAATGTCTTGCTGCCAGAGGTCTTGTAGAGTCCATACATCAATGGCACAGAGCCTACACAATATTATGCAGATGGTTTCAATGTTATAGCTGAGTATACAAATATAGAGTTGAACAGTGAGATTATTATAAACATTCATTATAACTGTGTATGATTAAATAAAGTTTATTGGCTTGTAAACTTTCCAAAAATCCCACAAATCCAGTTTCGGTGCATCAGGTTTAAAATAAGAATTTATTGGCAATTATAACACTTCAGTGAGTTTTTCACATATAAGTTGACACAGACAATGCAGTATTTGTTATGGAAAAACTTTAAGCTACTAATATTGTTAAGGCATCAAACTAATTGGAATTTATAAAGTTGCAGTCAGCTCCCAATTTATGGACTTCTGATTTGTCAAGAATTTGTTGTATTCTGTAAAATGAAAAAGAGACCTCTATATAGTTTTTACTGGCAAATAAATAACATAGGCATGCCTTTATACTGGGGACCTACTGTCACCAGTGATTACAATTATCAGGTCAGCACTCAGCTGGTTATGTTTGATCTTGAGGATGTGAAAACAGGAAGGAAAAAAAGCTACAGCAATTGGCAGATACATCAGTTGCCTTTGCAATTTTGCTTAACCATGAAAATCACTACCATTTAACAAATATTCACTGGCAGCTAATTTACATCAGTATGCCACCTACAAGGACACAGATGACAGCCTGCCGCCATCACATCTGAGACCTTTTGGATAACTGGGCAAAGGAAACTTATAGGAAAAAATCATATTGAAATCTGCATCCTGGCTAGAAGTGTCTGGTTCAAGACAGATGTGTCTAGATGAATTTGTTGACAGCCTTGTTTAGAGAAGTACAGAATGCAAGACTCATTTATTCATCCATTCATTCATTTTCTTGACCGCTTATTCCTTTTCAGGGTCACGGGAGAGCCAGTGCCTAGCCGGCAGCATAGGGCG
>JAOVVG010000026.1:7491042-7504376 GCA_028566375.1 Leptodoras nelsoni
CCCTACACCATACTAATAAATTATTGTGGTCTAAAATGACAGGTGTTTCAGTTTCATTGTCTAACCCCTGTATATGATAGTTTTTACCTTGTTGGGATATTTTACTGGTCCCCATAAGGAAAGTGGGTGTTTTCTGTTGTTTTTAACAAAAATAAAAGATCCAAAAAGTTGCATTTTCATTACTAAGGTAAAGGTTATTGTAAGATTTAAAAGTGAAGGTTGGAAACATTAAATGGATCACTGATTTTGCAGCCAAGGATTTGGAGACATGGAAGGAGAGAGGATGGAATTTTCCATTTGGATAGAAGAAAAATAATTAAATCCTAACAGTTGGTGTCAGAAGTGGGATAATAACAGGTAAGCAACACATTTTTTTAATTGGCTGCTTACTTGTTAGTTATCCATATGCCATAAGATATTGGTTCAAAATACTGTGGAGATTCAGGGACTCTTGTAACAGTGGTTTGGACACCACAGAGGAGGGTTTAGTCCCTTTTCCATTTGTTTGTCTAGGCACTAAGACAGTACAAATGAATCCACCAAATAAAAGTGCTTTACGATTCTCTTCCAGATCCCTGTGCTAATGTTCACACTTCCGTACATGGATAGTTTATGTGGCAGCACACGCTATGTCCAGTTTACAGGTCCAGATTTCCAAAAATATCCTTTATGCATGGTTAGAAACATCTCTTTTCTGAGAATGAACTCATCATTGAGTTTTAAGAATTATGTAATTCCTAATTCTAATCAAGATGGGGCGTGAGATTATTTCAGGTGTAATCCAGATAATTAAAATAGTTCTATACTCAGTTCTGTACCTTCTTGCTCACTCAAAGTGCCAGGTAAAGAGATCTATCACACGCAGAAACAGCCACAGCTCCCTAACCAATGGCAAACATTGGCTCCTGCAATGGCTCTTCCCGGCCTTTGTTGTTGTACCTAACTGTTGTTGTACCTAACTGTACTAAACTGTCCATTTAACTTGCTTGGTCATGATTTATTGTTCAAGCTTGGTCTGTGTATTTCTTTTGACCAGGGCCAAATAACTGTTGAATGCAGAAGCATGTCCCCTTTCCATAACATAAACCCAGCATCCCCTAGTGGTGAAGAGGAAGTGCCTCTCTGTCTAGAGAATATCCCATCTACCCTGTGGGCATCACACAATTGGCATTATAAATTGTGCATCCTTCAAGGCAACTTTAAAAACTTTCACACTTGTCTTTTGCAAACAAAATCCACTTTCCACACAGAAAGAGGAAGGTATTTCTGGTGTAATCCACTCACTTCTGTTACAGGGTATCATCATCCCTTGCTCCTCTCCATATAACACGCCTGTTATCCCAGTACCGAAACCCGGTTGGAGAGGATGGTGTTTCATGCAAAATTTAAGTCACATTAATGATTTAATCATACCAGTAGTGCCCACTGTGCCTGATGTTCAGGTATTGATATCTATACATGCACAACACACACATTTCACTGTAGTTGACCTATGATCTGCCTTTTTCAGTATCCCTGTCCAAGCTCCTTCTCAAGCACCTGCAGGTTTAAAGTCTCTCTCCCCAAGCTTCAGTGGTGGCAGCCCTCAGTCACCTATTTAGGATTTATCCAGTCTGCCGTTGAGCGCAGGTTATCTGATGAACGTCACCTCACCATAAGAGGAATCCCACCACCACAAACACAGAAGGGTATCTATTCTGTTTGAGAATAGATTTCTTGGGTCCTGTTCCAAACGTAGTGACACCTCATTTCTTCGCGGATATGCCATCTGTTCCCTTCCTAATGTTGTGTAAGAGGCCCCCTCACTCCATTCTCATTCTGCACAGGCAACAAAACTCACTGCTCTTATTAGATCTCGTCATTTGTTCAAGGACCAAGTGATCACCATGTACATTGATTCTTGATGCCTTTGGTGCCTTTGATGTCTTTCTTATCTCATAATTTTGGTACAATTTGGCATTCCCGTGGCTTCTGCTCTGCAGATGGTAAGCCTATCTCTAATGCATCTCTTGTTTCTGATTTATTACAGACCTGTAATTATCCTGAACAGTTGGTGATAATGAAGCTCAAATGTCACAGCACCACTGACTCTGATCTGGGTAAAGCGCTTGCCAACCAAGTTGCTAAATGAGCAGCAGGAAATACCCTGAGATCACCACATATAACAGACACTCTCGTTTTCTCTCTCTTCTCACACTCATATGTATCAGCATCAATTGATTTGCTTTTTATTCAGTGTCAAGCTACTACCATGGACTGTGCATTTTGGGTCTCACGCAACTGATCTCTGGACTTGACAGGTCTCATGCTGCTAAGGGCTGCACTGCACTCCCAAAGTCTTTTTTGCCATTTCTTGTTTGCCATTTTCACAATTTTTCACATGAAGGGGGTGAAAGAAAACATCGACAAACATTTTTGCATTCCAAGAGTATGTGAAACCGTTAAGCTTGTCTAACCTGTTCAAGGGGTTAATCCAAAAACACCAAATAACTCACTTGATGCTCTTCCGCCACCTGAACAGCCGTTTCAGTGTCTCTAAATTGACTTTACACACATGCCACCTGTGGGTAAACTGAGGTAAATATTAGTCATTGTGGACAGAGTTTCAAAGTGAGTGGTAGCTTTTCGTTGCTCTAAGGAAGATGCTAAAACTGTGGTAAAGGTTGTTGCTAAGGACTGTACCAGCAGGCTGTGATCAAACGCTGCGCTGGTAATGGGAGACGAAGTCGGAAGCGGCAAAAAACGTAAGTGCCCGCACCCGGTAGTAATTGGTCTCCTTTGTGTGTGTGTGTGTGTGTGTGTGTGTGTTTATGTGTGTGTAGGGATCAAAGGGCTTAATAGGAGTGCAGGAGAAAGCACAAGAGACAGAGCTGCATCCAGAGAGGAGGAGAGCATGCAGAGCTTGATTAAGAGACTGAGAGGCTGAAAAGCTTGCTGTTTGTTTCTTTTTTGTTCTTTAAATAAAAAGCCCTCCACTCCCCCTCCACACGTAAATTCCCCATTGGGGATTTCCCTCTTGCGCAGACACATGGCAAGACACTCTGTCATGCCTTCAACCAAGTGAGAGTAATTGATGGTCAAAAGGTTCCCCACCACGCTGCACTATCCTACCCATACTTTACAATTATTAAGGATAGGATATATCGAGTGACACAGCACACTCATACACAAGAAATCACCACCCAGTTGCTGGTGTCATGCACACTTCAAAAACTTTATGAATTACTGGGGATTAAATCAATTCATACTAGCGTATTAGCATCCGCAAAGTGATGGCCTGGTCAAATGACTTAATAAAACCTTCAAAACATGATCTGTAAGTTTAGTCACGAGAATGCTAATTTTATACTATTTAATAAATAAATGCTATTTGCAGTCCGAGAGGTCCCGCAAGCCTCCACGGGAATTTTCCCCATTTTAACTTCTCTACAAGCATAAATTCAGTATGTTCTTGACCTGCCAGCAAAACACCACTTACTGGGAACCCTACCACAGGAGAATTTACTACAGGCTCAAGAACGTCAAAGCCAGCTGTATAACAGGGTGCTCAGCCATGTAGTTTCACACCAAGAGATAAAGTGCTCATTTTACTTCCCACAAAATTACTCGCAAAGTGGCAAGGGCCCTTTGAGGTCACAGGGCGGGTAGGGGACGTTGACTATGAGGTAGTATGCATGGACAGGGAAGGGGGCCAACAGATTCATCATGTCAACCTCTTGTAACTGTGGAGGGAGACCGAGTCAGCAGCCTTGGTGACGGCAGTTCCAAAGAGGGATGAGCTGGGACTGGAACTGAATTTAAATCTGGCAAAGAAATTTTTTCCAGTCCCAATTGGAAGCCACCTCTCAGCCTCCCAAACTGCTGATGTTTCAAAAGTCCAGCAGGAATTTTCCGACCACAGCTCTGCTTAGGCACACTGACTTCATAGAGCACCACATTGAAATGGCCCCAGGGGTAGTGGTTCCAAGTAGCCCCTATAGACTTCCCAAACACAAAAAATAGGTGGTCAGGGAAGAGCTCAAGCCCATGCTTGATATGGGAGTAACTGAGGACTCACACAGCGAGTGGAGCAGTCCTGTTGTTTTTGTTCCCAAAACAGATGGCCGCTTCTGTGTAGACTATAGAAAAGTCAACGTGGTGTCTAAATTTGATGCATAGCCCATGCTGATTCTTACTCGACACTGGACTTAACCAAGGGATATTGGCAGATCCCCTTGACTACAACAGTCTTCTCCACACCATTCAGTTTACACCAATTCGTGACACTTCCATTCAGGTTGTTTGGGACTCCCGCATCCAACGCCCACATAATGTGTCTGCCAGAGCATACGTGGATTATTATCTTTAGTAATGACTGGCTGCGGCATTTACAACATCTAAGTGCAGTCCTGAAATTGTTCAGAAAGGTGGGATTCTCAGCAAATTCACAGCAAAAAGTGCACAATTGGACAGGTGGAGGTAAAGTATCTGGGCTTCCACCTGGGTCACGAGCAGGTGCATCCCCAAATTAATAAGACAGCAGTGATTGCAGCCTACCCACGTCCAAGGACCAAATAGTAGGTGAGACAGTTCTTAGGGCTGACTGGCTATTATCACCCGTTTATACCAAATTATTCAGATGTGACCAGCCTTTTGATGGATCTCACTAAAAAGGGAGAAGCAGATGTGGTCCAGTGGATGGAACAGGCTTTTAATCAGGTAAAGGCAGCACTTTGTGGTGGACCTCTTTTGCACTCTCCTGACTTCTCTCTCTCCTTTGTGTTACAGACAGATGCATCAGACAGAGGGCTGGGGGCCATTTTGACCCAAGTGGTGGAGGGAGAGGAGTGCCCGGTGCTGTACATCAACTGAAAGCTGTCAAACCGGGAGGGTAAGTGCAGCACAATAGAAAGGAAATGCCTTGCCATCAAGTGAGCAGTCCTCACCCTCCACTACTACCTACTGGGGAAGCCTTTCACCCTCTGTTTGGATCACACCCTACTCTAATGGCTCCACCGCATGAAGGATGCCAATGTGCGGATCATCCGTTGGTATCTAGCCCTCCAGCCTTTTAAATTTGAGGTGATCCACAGGCCGGGTGCACAGGAGGAGGAGGGAGGTTAAAAAAAGCCCTCCAACCTTAAGCTCCCCAACCTTGTCTCACATTGCCTCATCTGTTACAAGGATATTATATCTATGGTATAATGGTATTCCTCTGGTACTTGACTAAGACCAAGGGTGACACTTCACTACTAAGGTAACTTAGTATTTACTAAGAAAACTAAAGAATACTAAGACTAAAATTTAGTATTTGAACATTGAACTATCATCCACAGTCTGCAGCCATTGTAGAAATAATTAATAGAATGCTGAATGTTTGACCAAAGCCATGATTGAAATAGAAAAAAAAACTTGGTAGATTTACTGCCAGTATTCCTGAGTGAGATCAGAATGACCCCCCCACAAAGTGATACCTGGTACTGTCAGGTTCCCCATAAGAGATCCTGACTGGCCAGGACACTACCTACCTTATGTCATGAAAATGATGCAAGTTTTAGAAGTATTGTCCTAGATGTCATTAGAGAAAATTGTGAGGAGGGACCATCGTACAGCAAAAATGAAATTCGGTACATTTTTTATCTCATTCTTGGCAATGGGCCAATTAACATAGGAGAATTTGCTGCAGTACATCAAGCCCAGCTGAATAATAGGGGTACTCGGTTAGGTGAGTTTGCACCAGGAGACTTCTTTTACAAGTGCTTGTTTTACTACACACAGCAAGTGGCAAGGGCCCTTTGAGTTCACATTGCAAGGGAACATCAAATATGAGGTCAGGCAAATGGATAGAGACACTACAAATCCAGCACTCCAACCACCTAAAACCATGAGCCAGTGGCTCTGCCAATGGTGGTTCCTCAGAAGGAGGACCTGAGACCAGAGGTAACTAAAAAATTGTAACTAATCTGGTATTTGCCTAACTTTTCTCTACATTTTTTTAGTCAGACTTGATGGACAGAGTACAGGGAGCCATTTTATCAAAGGTGGTGGAGAAGGGGGGCTGCCCCATGCTGTACCTGTCTACCTAGTGGTTAAGGTGTCATTGTAGAAATCTATGGCATTATGAATTATGCATTGTGAAGTACCAGGATACTTTATTCCAAAACATGGTTAATGATACAACATACGTTGAAATCAAGAGCTGGTTGAGAAATACTGTAGTTGCAGGAACTCTATGGGAATAATGGGAATCTAAATCTCTGTCTTTGAAGTTAGACATATAGCTCATTTTTAATGTTGTCACAGTGTACAGAGTTACCCAGAGTTACTAAAGTGACAATAAATATAAAAAAATATATTTTTTTATTGAACAAGATTTTTTTCAAAGGCCAGAGCTAAAGGAGGTCTTTGATGTCAAGTTCACTGAATAAATATAGCCTTCTCTCTCTGTTTGTTTCACTAACAGCTGCAGAGGTTTTTGGATTCCTTTAAAATTTCCCCCTTTTTATTTATTTGTTCAGTTTCTTTATCAGCAGCCATAAAAAAGCTGAACATGAATTTCATTTCAAAAGCTTCCTCCTGCAGTATGAGGGAAGCATTCATAGCAGCTTTTCATAATGTCATTCACACTCTGCATGAAGGAGATAGGGGTGCTAGGAAGTGGCAAAGTCAATTGGTGGAAACAGATAATGAGAGAGCACACAAGCTGCTTAATACACAAATGAAAGACTGCAAGCGCTGACACCACACTTTCCGGGATTAATAAAAACACCACAGAGAAGACAGCAATGCTCCAATCCTGCTCACACACTGTTTACTTCATTGGTATATGGCAATATACAATATGTTAGAGTTAAAAAATGTAGGAATAGTGTTTGATGCCTAAAATAAAAACTGCTCTTCAGAGTGCACTTAAAATATTGTATTTTTCTAACGATCTGTAATTATTTTAAATAAAAAAAAGAATATTTTTACACATGTATAAATGGTGAGTGGTGTGCCAAAGGAATTCATCTCCAACAGAGAAGTACCACATAGCAGTGTGTAAAATGCTCACCACATAACCCAGGAGAAACAGCAATATGTGTGTATGCATTATTACTTACTGATATTGATCCATATATTACTTAGTGGCACCCCTAGTAAACATGAGTAATAAGGGTTATGTACTTTAAGTGCATTATGCACTTCAGGAGGGTTTCACAAAAACAAATATCTGGGCATTGCGAAGGGTAGAATGCAACTGAAATGGGTCGCATACTGTTCACTCTAACTGACCTTGAACCACCATCCAATGATTAAGCCCTATAAAATGCTGGAATTTCATTCTTATAACTTTTTTGGACAGATCTTGTATATGTATTTATACACTATATTTAATATAATATAATAGGCCAATTCCTGAAAAACAACCCCACACCATAATACACCCATCCCCATCCCCCCTCCCCCTAATATGCATCGCATCAGACAGGTTTGGCATCAAGGAACATCATGCCACCAAGACTACAACAGCACCAATTCCAAATGATGATGAGAAGGAAGGCTTGGCAGAACTGAGGGGTGTGGTGAGGAAGAAGCTACTCACCCTCCGTCAGGCCGAGTGGCATAGGAGGAGGGGCAAGGAGAGGGCTCGCAAGCGCGGTGACGCAGTGAAGTCAAGATCCATTGATCTGGTTGGAAGGAAAAGCTGCACCCACAACGGCCCTTTGGGATTTGGTTCGACACCCCTGATCTAAAAGAACATTATGCTGTGGTATCAAAACCTGCACTAAGCTCAGCAACACAAGCAAGGAAAAATTAGAGGCAAGCAGTAGGTCAATTACTAGTTTAAACAGGGCTGTTTCAGTACTGCGATGAGCCCTAAATACAAACTGAACAATTTTATGTGCTACAACTTTTTCTCAGAACAATGGTGTGGTTTCTTACTTGAGAGCGGAGAAGATCAGTATTTTTGGTCTTGTTCCTAGTTCATTTTTCAGCTGTATTAAATAAAAATGTAGATTTACTTTTGTTATCTTCTATTAGAGGGGATATAGGACCTCTAAGACACTTTATATAACTTAGAAGGCTGAAAAGGCTCTCAATAAATGCAATTTCATATATTACCAATTCAGTTGGGCACCATTTACATTGTACATTTTTTCTCACTAATCATTGTGGGGCTGAATTATCTAGATCAGGGGTCATCAATCTTATCTACCCTTTGGCTTCAGGCTTTCATTCCAACCAACCAGAAGTCACAGCCGATTCTAATTGCTTAATCAGTTCACTTTAGTAAAGCAATCAAAGTCTACCACTCTGGTAGATTTTCAATGAAATTCTATACAATACCTGACATGAGTGCATGTTTGATGCAGTACTGTGGTAGCGAAGGTAAGGAAATGGTGAGATGAAGAGATGAACTCTTCAGAATCTTCATGTTCTGTCTCAGGTTTCTAGCTTCTGGATTGTTCTCATCATTATGAGAAGCATGACAATTCAAAAATAAGCTTGTGCAAGCTCCACATTCTAGATAGGACCACAATTACAGGAGTTTCTGGTATAGCAATGTATTTCTCTTCTCTGATTCTTATGAGGTTGTGCACTGAAGAGCTGACATTTTCATGGACTAAGTCTTAGCCTTCAGGGTACCCCCAAGGAATTGTGACTATACTTTAGCCATGTCTCTGTGTAGATGTTGCCCTGGCATCCCATTCAGGTATTCTAACCTCATGACCAATATTTCTAGGATAGAATCTGCTTTGACCCTGACCAGAACAAAGTGGTTTTTGAAAGTGAGTGAGTGGGAGAGTTACTTTCATCCCTTGTCTCCACTCAAATCTGATCTGCCAGTTTGAATCCTAATAAAGTAGAATTTAGGGAAGAAGAAATCTCAGAGAAGCACAGTTAGGCCCCTGATCAGGGCCTTTAACTGCTAGTTATTTGTATTATATCCTTCTTGTAAATGTCCACTGATGGAACAAGGCATGCCAGTTTGTGCTGATTTCAGTCTGTGAGGTACAGCTTCAAAAGTCAGAACATCTGGATGAAGCATCAACATACTGTGTGTACATGTGTGTGTATGTTGTTTATAGTACCTGATAGAGGGCCAAATGTTTGCCTGTCTCTTAACAGTTATCACTACCACCCTGTCAACCCACTCAGATACACACACAAATACTGCAATCAGATGCTTTTCATGATGGCGTAAATAAGAGAATGTCCCGCCTTAAACATCTGTCTCTCACACACTTTGATGTTCTAATTAGCTTCCTTTCATGGCTTTTTCGGTCATTTTGCATCTCTGAAATGTGAAGGAAAGCAAAAAGACTGTTTGATTAAATCTCCTACTGGGTAATTCTTGCATTGGGGACGGTTTTCAAGTTTTCAAAGTTTTATTTCAAGGTGCTTACCAAGAGGATCAGCCAATGTGGTAGGCAGCTACATGTGCCTGAAACTAAACTGAAATCATCTGAAAAGCTTAATTAATGCATTCATTCATTATACTTTAGTAACCTTTTTAACCTGATGAGGGTTGCCATAGGAACATTAAACTTGGATATAACTTAAAGTGGTCAGTGCACAGCTTCTATAGCAATACAGATTTACAGTCTTCTGAAAATAACTTAACACCATTAATGTCCAAATATCTGGCAACACACAAGTACACCTCACAGTGAACCTGTCCAAATTTGCCCAATTGTGTCATTGTCCCTCCCTGGTGTTATGTGACTCATTAGAGTTACAAGGTTCCAGGTGTGAATGGGGAGCAGGGCTGTTAAATTTGGTGCTTTGGGTATGATTCCATCATACTGGTCACTGAACATTCAACATGGCACCTCGTGGCAAAGAACTCTCTGAGGATGTGAGAAATAGAATTGTTGCTCTCCACAAATATGGCCTAGACTATAAGAAGATTACTAACACCCTGAAATTGAGCTACAGCATGTTGGCCAAGGTCATACAGCGGTTTTCCAGGATGGGTTCCACTGAAGAGGTTGGCTTCAAAAAAGAGATGCATGAGTGCTGCCAGCATTGCTGCAGAGGTTTAAGAAGTGGGAGGTCGGCCTGTGCTCAGACCATATGCCGCACACTGCATTAACTCTTCTGAAGCTGATGCACAAGAAAGCCCACAAACAGTTTGCTGAAGACAAGCAGTCCAAGAGCATGGAATACAGGCACAATGTCCTGTGGTCTGTTTGGATCAGATGGTGGCCAGGATGTGTGGCAGCACCCTGGTGAGAAGTACCAAGATAACTTTGTCTTACCTACAGTCAAGCATCATGGTCTGGGGCTGCATGAGTGCTACTGGTACTGGGGAACTGTAGTTCATTGAGGGAAACATGACATTCTGAAGCAGAGCGTGATCCCCTCCCTTTTTTCCCCCCATCATGATAACGATCCCACACACTCCTCCAAGATGACTGCTTTGCTGAGGAAGCTGAAGGTAAAGGTGATGGACTAGCCAAGTATGTCTCCAGGCCTAAACCCAATTGAGCACCTGTGGGGCATCCTCAAGTGGAAGGTGGAGGAGTGCAAGGTGTCTAACATCCACCAGCTCCATTGTGTCATCATGAAGGGGATTCCAGTAGCAACCTGTGCAGCTCTAGTGAATTCCTTGCCCAAAAAGGTTAAGGTAGTGGTAGATAATAATGGTCGTCAAAAAAAAGTTTGACACTATGGGAACAATTTGGACATGCTCACTGTGAGGTGTAATCATTTGTGTTGCCAGCCATTTGGACATTAATGGTTGTGTTTTGAATTATTATACGGTATATCTATACTGCTATACAAGCTGTACACTGACTACTCTAAGTTATATCCAGATTTCACTTCTATAGTGTTGTCCCATGAAAAGATATAATGAAATATTTGCAGAAAGTGAGGGGTGTATACCAGTCCATTTGCAGGGCACCATGCACACACACATTCACACCCTCATTCACAGCTACAGGCACAAAGGCCTGGCATTGTCCTGCTGAACTAGACATGGAGTTCCTGGGAAAAGACATCTTGATGGCAGCATATGTCTCTCTGAAATACCAATATAGGCAAGGCAAGTTTATTTATAGAGCACCTTTCATACACAAGGGCAATTCAAAGTGCTTTACAGAGTCAAAAGAAACAGTAAAAATATAAGCCTCCTCATCAATGGTACCTTAAATTAATACACAGATTACCCAAGTTATGGGCACTGATGCACCCACATGTCATCACAGATGCCGTTTTTTACTCTTTTCCTTGGTAAAGTTTGGATGCTCCATCTTTTTCATCATTGGTACAAAGACTTTTTCCCCAAATTTGTTTTTCCCAAAAACAAGCTGAAACATGGACTCTTCTGACAACAGCATACTGCACTATCCATCAGTCTGCACTGTCCATCAGTCCATCTCGGATGACTTGAACCCAGAAAACTCACTGGTGTTTCTGTGCAAAATTAATATATGGCTTCCTCACAATACAGTTTCACATTGCATTTTTTGACGCAGCAGCGCAGCGGACTGTGTTAAGTGAGAATGATTTTCCAAAATACGCCTGAGTCCATGTGGCTATGTCCATCATGGTAGCATAATGGTTTCTCAAACAGTACTGCCTATATGGCCTTGATGGTCACAGACATTCACCAACAGTTTCCACCTTTGGCCTTTATGCACCAAGATTTCCCCTGAGCCCCTGAATCTTGTCAGGATACAAACTTGCAATCTTGTGCAACATTGTTGACTGACTCTCTAATGACATTTGAAACCACAACCCATCTTTGCTTACAATGACTAAGCTTTGGTGGATGCTCCTTTTATACTCAATCTTGATGACCTCATCTGTTACCCGACCTTCTCCTTCAGGATTTTCTGGTCTCATTTATGGTCAGGAATTCATGGTCTCATCAATTATAAGTCATCCTGCAGAAGCAAAGCAGCCCCAGACCATTACACTAAGACCACCATGTTCTTATGGTGAACTTTACACCAGACAGGACCCATGTCTTCCAAAAAAATTCACCTTGACATATCTGTCCACAGAAAATTATCCCAAAAGTCTTGTGGGTCATCTAGATATAATTGGCAAATATAAGATGAGATTTTGCATTCTTTTTGCTCAGCAGTACTTTGTGCACAATTCTTTCATATTGTGGAATCCTGTACAATGATCTTAACTGAGGCAAGTGAGGCCTGCAATTCTATAGATGTTTGTCTGGGTTCTTTTGTGACCTCCTTCTCAGTGTGCTCTTGATGACATTTTAACAGCCACTCTTCCAAGTGTTCTCCATTTGTGGATAACGGCTCTCACTGTGGTTCGCTGGAGTCCCAGAGCCTTAGAGGCTTTGTAACCTTTTCTAGAATTTTGAAGACTTTGTTTTTTTTCAATTATATTTGAATCTCTTTAGAACGTGGCATCATGTGTTGCTTATTGAGACCTTCTAGCCTGCCAGACAGGTTCTATTTAAATGACATTTGGATTTACCAGGTCTGGCAGTAATCCTGTCAGGGTGTGGCTAGTGAAATTTAATTGAATTTAGGTAACTAGTTGATTTAGTAGCTAAGGGGCAATTACTTTTTCATCCAGGGCCAGGAAGGATTGAACAGCATTTTTCCTGCATTAAACAAAGCATCATTTAAAAACAAGCATTTTGTGTTTACTTGAGTTAACTTCTAATCTTAATTGTCTTAATCTGAAACTTTCAAGTCTGACAAATATGCAGAAATTAGAAGAAACTGGGAATGGGGCAAATATTTTTCACAGCACTATATGTTGAAGCTTGCATTGAATTTCCTTCTTAGTGTTCTAGCTTTGCAATCAGCCCCTCCCAAGGCTCTTCATGGCTAGCTAGTATTTTCCACTATACACAGCTTTGGTTTAGTAGCCATGCTACACAATTCACTGTTATGCAGCCACTATGTTTCCTGTAAATAAAAAAATTTAAAAAACACCATCCGGTTTGGACATCCCCCATGCTGACTGTGCAGCCATGCTGGTACCAACAGCATGGTCTTAGGAGCTGATTTGGAGTTTTACAGTCTGAGCAAGTGCCAGACAGAGAAGAGGGGAAAAAACACTGAGCTCCATGTAGTAGAGGCTTATCCCCTTCAGCAGAATCCTACTTACATGGGCCAGAGGAGCCCATTGGGCCAGAGAGCCCATTCTCCAAAAGTTTTGTAGCTTGTGATAACCAATGGCTAAAACATGTACAGTACTGTGCAAAAGTCTTAGGCACCCTATTGTTTTTAGGTACGACTTTTGTTACTGATGTTTTTTAGTTCTGCATTACTGGGTCAGTACAGATTTTATATTCATTCATTTATTCATTTTCTTGACCGCTTATTCCTTTTCAGGGTCACGGGAGAGCCGGTGCCTAGTCGGCAGCATAGGGCGCAAGG
>JAOVVG010000026.1:7513593-7525638 GCA_028566375.1 Leptodoras nelsoni
TTTCCCAGGTCGCCCCACCCGGGGATCGAACTCGGGTCCTTCTTGCTGTGAGGCGACAGCGCTATCCACTGCGCCACTGTGCCACCCAGCTGGTGATAGGTTTAACAAAAAAATACAAATACAACTTAATTGTATTATTTAAGATGAACTTAAATTGTAGTTTAAATTAAATCGGTGCCGTGGTGAGTGTTATGGTCTAGTTAGGGAACAATGATTTAAAAAAAGATTGTTTCATCGTATGATCGTTTCATCACTGTCCCCATTTCAACACATCCTACTAACAACTGGAATATATGACACAAGTGTGCATTTGCAGCACAATATGTACAAAAGTCAAAGGTATATTAAAGGAACAGTTTGGACAATTACTGTATATTAATCCTGGATACGAGGTCTGTCTGGAACGTCCTGAGAATGAAATTCCCGGACTAGTTGCATTCTAGCCTTCGCAGACAGATAGACAGACAGATGTTTGTTTCTGTGATGCCCTGCTCAAGAGCTTTGTCATTGGAACAATGCAAGTGAGTTAGGAGCAAATGAGAAGTCCAATTTCCTGAACAGAGTGATCCCAGGAGATTGTTCAAGTACGATCCTGAGACAAAAAGTCAAAGTGCTGAATGGCACACGACAACATCACCTCGCCAATAGAAAGCTTGCATGACCAAATCAAAAATCAAACCACTGGTCATTGTCTTTTTTGATTCTCAAGGGATGACCCATAAAGAATTTATAGCTTCTCCCTACCTAATGGCAATGGTCAAAGCCTGATACGTACCCAGAGACCTTCATACCTCAAATACAGCTCGACTTGACCCAACCGTCATCCAGGATACATGGGAGGCAAGCATCCAGACTTTTCTCTGTCCTGGCATCAAGGTGGTTGAATGAACTCCCCCTGAGTGTCCAAACAGCGGAATCTCTTGCTGTATTCAAATGATTTCAAGCACTGCTACTAACAATGGCAGAGGCATTGGGAGCGTTGTGTGCATTCACAAGGATCGTATTTTAGAGGTGATAATACTGAAGGACTTACTAAATGCTCTGCACAAGGTGCAAAACTATAAAGTGGTGCAAAACTACACTAAAGAGGGGAAAAAAACAGGTTTGGTTAAAAAAAAGAAGATAATGTGTTAATAAATTAATTTCTAAATAAATGTCAGAAAACATCAAACATGAGGAGGGCATTCATAAGGTTGGTGTGCAATTTAATTACTGAAAAGGATGTCTCTAAAAACTGCCTTTTTGCTAATTATTACTTCGGCAAAAGACTGGGAGAACTCCGTACTTTGGCCAGGTGACTCAGATGTGACCTTGTGGCTAAACCTAGGGTTTCTTCCCAATGTCATATCACCCAATTTTGTTTCCAAATGACCTCACTATTCAGCATAGAGAAGAACTCCATGAAAGTGAACCTTCTGTGTGTTCTTTGAGCACCTGCAGCTCCCCTGTCTGAACAAAGATTGGGTCACTGGGTGATGGATGTTATGACTATGGTACATAGGAGAGCTGAGCACCCAGACATATCCAGGCATCACTGTGCACTTTCTCTCAGCTCTTCCTAGTGGTGGGAGTATGGTGATGGTTTCCAATCATTGTGCCAGTCAGTCGTGAGGTGTCTCAGGTGGCTTGTAGGCCAGGGTTTCACTAAGGGTTACACCATGGTAAATTATGCACAGCTGTGCACAGGTTTAATATAGCTGTGCACAGTTAGACACCATGGGAACCTAAAACCTGCATAATGAAAGAGTTAATCTAGGGTAAGATCAAACTAAGGCATGTACTTTATGTACCTGTAAATGAATTATGGTGTACATACGAGTATATGCTTTAGTCAACATGCAAACATGTTAAAATGTACATCACTGACTACACCGTTTTCTGTTGTCAAGAGGACCATGTGCATCCTTGTTAGCTGGCAGGGTTGTTGCTCCAACATGGAGGCTGGAAATGACATCCATCCGAGCTCCGACTTCCCATTTCCGAGGTAAGTCGTGTGCAACATTTGTTTTCTGTTCATGCTTTGAGCACAGTTTGATTTGCAGTCACCAACTTGAATTCCCGATGGAAAAGACCATCCCGAGTAAAGCAAAAAAAAAAAAACGATTCCGTGTAGTTTTTCCTAGTTGGAGGTCGTATTTTTTATTGTCACACTACATTCGAAACGGCCATGTCGGGTTTCAAGTCGAACGCAGCTGTTGTTTCACAAACGAAAACAAAATTGTCGCACATTTATGACGCTGTCTGTTGCCCCTGCGCTTTTCTTTTGGTAACCCCGTTGAGTGAACGGCCTGTTTAGGGAAACGCGCACTCATCATAGCTACGATGCGTTTCTTTAAAATGTATTTATTAGTGCTTGGACTTATCGCACGGTCTGTGTAATTATTTCAGGAATTAACGCAAAGCTGGACATTGTGTTTACTTTTCGTGTTTTGTTTCGATTTGATTTGTGTTGTAGAGCGTTGCCATTTTAGTTTCCTAGCCGCATTGCTTTAGGCCTCTCCCGCTTTGTTTTCCTTATAATCTTTGGATTTCACACCGGAGCGCCCCAGGAGCAGTTAATCTTTGGCGATTCTTGATCGGGACTACGTTTTTTCTCCCCATCATTTGGACTACATTGGGAAATCTTTGTAAAAGTCGGTGAAAGTGGACGTTTCGGGCCGACGCCGTGAAGCCTGCTGAGGCTTTCACACGGACATTTCACACGAACATTGACCTCTCCGTCTCCGGACCCTTGTTTCTCGTGTAATCTCTTTAATTACGGACTGATTGTAGTGTTTGGTGATCAATAACCGGCTCTGGACCCATCATGACAACCTGCGGGTTTTCTTTAGCTTCTGATTCCGCTGCTGCTGTTGGGCTTTGGGCTGTGTGGGGTTTATTGGCCTTGGCATAGAGGAAAGGGAGCGTTAACTCATTGTGTTGTTGGTAGATAATCTGATCTGACAGGAAAGCGTGTGTGTAAAAATGTCTTGTGTTCATTACAAGTTTTCCTCTAAACTTAACTACGACACGGTGACTTTCGACGGGCTGCACATCACCGTGAGCGAGCTGAAGCGCCAGATCATGGGGCGGGAGAAGCTGAAGGCCGCGGACTGCGACCTCCAGATCACCAACGCCCAGACTAAAGAAGGTGAGATCACACACATCCACACACACCTGTTTACTGCCTGTGCTCGAGCTGCTTTAGTCCCAAAGACACTTAAACAGTAACTTAGACACTTAAACAGTAACATGCATCATACACACCGGCCGCTTTAATACACACCCGCGCAGTTCTCCCATCACAGTCAGAACCGCCTCCTCTGTCTCTGTAGCCGGGACCAGGCGGGCTGAAATCTGGGGTTTCCCACACAACTGTCTGTAGAGTTTACACACAGGATGGGTTATAAAAGAAGTAGAGCGAATGAGCAAACTGTTCAAACCGATGTTATTATAAAGTGTTCAGTGAGCATGCAGTCATCTCCCTGTTCCTGAAAACCTGAGGGAATTATACTATAATAATTTATCTGATCACAATTATTATAAATGTCAGTAAATATAAATGTATATTTTATCCTACTTAAGCTCGAGATAACGATATTTAAAAGAAAAATCCCTAGTGGTTGCCATGGTTACCATCTGACAGTCTAACACGGGCTGAGTTTGGTCTGATTAGTAAACATTTAGTTTAGTTTTTGGTGTTATTGGAAAACTTATTGACGTGCAGTAAGTCAAAACATTTAGGATTTGTTTGTTTTAGTTCATCTGTGACCATGATGATGATTTTTTTTCTTTGCTTCTGTTGATCCTGTGCTGCTTTGATTCCAGAGTACACTGACGATGGCGCTCTGATCCCCAAAAACTCCTCGGTCATCATCAGGAGAATACCAATCGGTGGTGTGAAGGCAGCCAGCAAAACATTTCTCATGTAAGTCATCTCTTTTTTTTTTCTGTGGTCAGTCTGCCTCACTGTCCTTAATCCCAAACCTCAGATTGGGTCACGTGTACCCACACACACACACACACACACACTACAATGTCTTATGTACTTTCTGTACCTGCTTGGACACTAAGCTGTTCTGTCACCTTCCGGGAAGTACAGTAGATATTTTTGGCTATTGTTTAGACAGAAACACAAAGACACGCACGTGCACACGCATGTGTCAGTTTGTGTTCTTTTGAGTCTGGGAATTGTCTATATGTGAAACACACACACTGATCTACTATACAATCGCCCTCATTGTCTATATGTGAAACACACACACACACACACTGATCTACTACACAATCGCCCTCATTGCCTGTGTGTCAGTTTGTTCTTTTGAGTGTGAATGCTAACTGTATTAAACAGCAGTAGTGCTTATGCTGAATCTCCTCTGATCGTCTTTGTTTGTGTTGCAGTGATCGATCTGAACCGTCAGGATCTTCAAAAGCCGTATGTAACACCAGCTCATTTATTCTAATCTTTCACACACACACACCTTTTTGTTTTCTCTCACCCACACATTCCTTGTTCTTTCATGTCATGTGTTGTGCTAAAACTGGTAATTGATGACGTGTATGGAGGTGTGTGTGTGCGCTCTGTGCTCTGCTGCTGCACTGTATTACACACTGAACACACACTTCAGGTTTTCTGTACAGTTTGATGTACTGTCTGATCACACTGATCTTTATAAGATCGTAAAGTTTGTCTGTTGTATTTTGTACAATCTTTTTTTTTCTGTTTTATGAATAAAAAAGTTGTTTGTGGTTTTTTTTTTTTTTTTTTTTTTAAAATTTTCCAAAAAAAGTCAGTTTATTTTTAAAAAAAATTATTGCTAATTGTTATAACAGTTAATGATAACACTAATGCCTCATATTAATTCTCAGGTAAAGATACCCGATTGTCACTAATTTATTACATGAAGTGTCCAGCTTCTCCCTTGCTAAGTATATTTCAGAGTGCACTTTATGAAACGCTTGTTTTCATGCACATTTTGAATGTTGGTGTAAACATTATGGTGTGGATAAACAGATGATGTGATGAACAGGGATTCTGTGGAATAAATAATGACGGAACGAGTGTGTGTTCCTGTCTCTCCATGACTCCGTCCTCAGTTACCGTCTTGAGAAGTTCTTGATGTTCTTGATTTTTGATGAGCATCTTATCTCGGTCTGAACACAAACGTTAGGCCAAATTCCAGATGATATCTGGCCCTGTAATTAAACAGACTGCCTAAGCTGTGTCCCAATTCAGGAGCTGCGTTTGACGACCCTGGGCTGTCCCATGTTTAAGGCTCCTTCGTGTGCGGCCGCCTTTTCCATGGCAACGAAGTATCCAATGGGTGGATCTTTCGCCAGCCAGAATATCCTGATGGATATTAAGAATATGGTGAAATGACCCGGACTTAAGAATATGGTGACATCAGCAGAGGAAAGAACGGCATACGAGTAAAAGCGAACGTACTTGGTTACATTCCGCCCCCATTTTAATTATAAGTAAAACGGACACTAGCCATAAAGTAAGGGATGTTAATACAGCTAACTATGCGGCTTAAACAAGTTGTATCATGCGCTTGCGCTCTAATAAATGGGGGAAAAACACTTCAGTGTTAGGTGATGTTTTGCTTTTTTGGTTTGGCCTTTGCAGTCTATGAAGCCTTCATAGACCGCATAGACCCCTCTCTTCGAAGGATGCAGCCCCTGAATTGGGACACAGCTCTAGACTGTAATATAACGGCCTTGTGCAGCCTGTGCAGCGCGTCTCATGAGATTCGGGCGTAGAAAATATAGACCCATCTGCATATTTAGTCAGGTATGAATTCAGTGTCAAATTATTTTTGCAAGTATTTCAATTTGTAAAGTTGCTCTTAAAATCTTTAAGCCACTGAGACTCGGCGCGTTTTCCGCAAAATTGAAATCGAATTGGCAAACTTGACTCAAGAAGTATAGGTCTCTGAAATATAGGTCCCAGTGGGAGGTTCCCATCCACTGTGGGTGGTGTTATGTCCACGCAAGCCAATAGGAATGGGCAGTTCAACCCTTGTGTCTGATTGGCTGTACGTGAAAGTGGGTGGTGTTCAATCAGAGTGGGGTTAGATTAGTGGGTTGATGGATTTTGGCTGGTTGGGAAACACCCGCACTGTTTGGGAAGTGCCCACTGTGTTCTTTAGAGACCCTCTTGTAATTTTCAGTCCTCTTCCCAATGTGTCGTCGTCGTCCCCCTCTTAAATTTACCTAACAATTTTCCATCTTGTTTTTAGATGTACACCTGTTTTTGTTTTGCAGTTATAGTCTAACGATGTTATCCTCAAAACATAGACGGCACAAAAAATGTCACTGCTGCAGTTCCATTTCCCCAAATTTATTCTGATCTGTTAACACCGATTATGAAATGACGGCATGTAAAACAAAATGAATTTGCGAAGTGTGTGCAAAGAAGCAGAGTCAATCACTCGGGTACTAAAGGAACTCCCGATTTTGCTGATTATCCTGTGACTTGATCTTAAACGTCTGGCCGCTTGTTTGAATCACCCCAGACGGGCGGTCTGGTGTTTTCCACGCGTCTCCAATGTGTGTTCCTTGACCACTTCTGATCAGTCATTTCTTGCCACTAACAGAAATGGCCTGTATTTATGCTGTAGCATGAATGCAGCTTCTATTGAGAAGAGTGAAGATGCCAGTATGTACATCCAATAGAGCAGTTCGTATCAAAGCCGTGTCATTTCGCAGCTCGTTTCAGTATGAACGCTGCGAACATGACGTCAGGGATGCATTGTCTCCACAAGTGGTCCGAGTGATCCGATCCCTAACTGAGTTTAATCTCATGCACACTTGTATTTAATTCTGCACGCTTCACCCAGACGGATCTCAATGCCAAGTCTGTGGAACGTTATCATGCCATTGCACGAGTCTCTGGTTAGAGGTGTAATTCGGAAGCCCCAAGTCGGGCAGAAGAGTCTCCTAAACTGTTCCTTCAAGAATAAAGAATGTAGTTCCTGCTTATCTCTTCTGAAACACACTTGAACTAAATGTGTTGGCTGTTTTACAAACACTCAGCAGGTAGATAAGTATGCGTCACCTAAACAACTTGGCAGGATAAGAGAAAACTGGGATTGCAATAGGACTTGAAGATATTTATACTTTAATGAGTTTTTGTCCATTTCCTCCTGTATTTAGATTTTCTCCACCACCAAGTTACTGGGCCAAAGAGTTCAGTGTTTTAAAGAGTTCTTTGTTTTTAAAGAATGATCATATGAGTGAGTGAGAGTTGTTGAATTTTAGATTTGCTAAATTAAGTGTCTGTGCGTGAGAGTGTCTGTGCGTGAGAGTGTCTGTGCGTGAGAGTGTCTGTGCGTGAGAGTGTCTGTGCGTGAGAGTGTCTGCGTGAGAGTGAGTGTCTGAGTGTGTGTCTGTGTGTGTGTCTGCGTGTGTGAAAGAGTGTCTGCGTGTGTGAAAGAGTGTGTGTGTGTGAAAGAGTGAAAGAGTGTGTGTGAAAGTGTTTGCGTGTGTCTGAAAGTGTGTGTGAGAATGTGAAAGTGTCTGCGTGTGTCTGAAAGTGTGTGAGAAAGTGTAAAAGAAGAGTGTCTGTGTGAAGTGTGAGTGTCTGTGTGTGCAAGTGTGAAAGAGTGTGTGTGTGTCTGTGTGCGCAAGTGTGAAAGTGTCTGTGTGTGAAAGTGTGTGTGTGTACCGCTATAGATATGTTCATTAACTTCAAACTTCTTTACAAGGTGTAAATTGTTTAACAGAAGTTGCTCGTGTCAGTTTAGCGGAGAGGCCAGATGGTCTGTGCTTATTTAACTCCAAATGACAAATTGTGAAAATTGAGCATGTTCCATTAATTACTAACCCTTCTAATACTCACACACACGGATTTTGTAAAGGAGGTGCAAATGCAAGGCGTACGAGCCGACGAGCGTTTAACATTGGTATCAATGGAGTTGCTATTTACATTGCTTTCTTTCTTTTTTTTTTTTTTTGTCATTTTACACTTGTTGAAGAATTAGATGCTTTTGCGCTAAACTTTTTGAAGGATAAGTATGCCACATTATTGTAAAAATTTTTTCAATCATTTAGCATTGTTTTGAACTTACTGCTACCATGAATGGATATTTTTTGCTGATTATTTGCTTCTTTTTTTCCCCCCTCCTCTAACTGGATTGAGCTGTGCTTGTTTCCATGGTAACTGTACCTGGTCATTTTTTTGTGTACGATGATGCGTCAGTCACATTTGTGTAAATGTTAATTTTTTTTTTTTTAGAAATATCTCTTCTAATTTAAATGTTCTGTTTATTCTTTGTCATGCTCAAGTGATTATTTTCTTTATAATTTGCTACACTTGAACAAAATGGCTAAGAGTTAAAAATCTCATCCACCATTCATTTCTATTAAATCGTCTGTGTTGCAAGTTTGCAATGATGTTTCATCAAGTGTCCACAGTGCCACTCATTGATTTATAATTTTTTTTCTGGTTAAAATTTAAAAACAAATGTTGTTTGTATGATGCTGAACAACATTGAGCTTTATCAATAAAATCCCTGCGTTTTAAATGTTACAACATCGTTCACACGGCCTCGTGTTTTCACTTTTGTCCTGGAGTTGCGCCAAGCGAAGATCTTTACATTTACGGTAAAGTCAGCAGACCCGGCATTATTAACGTTTTCAGCATGTTTTGTTGGATGGCGTGGCACGAAGTCGACTAGCAAGGACAAAACGCTTTTATAAAACGGTTTAAAAGAAGTTAATGTATGTATAAAAATCGTGCATCCTTTACCTCTAATACAAGTTTGTTTTTTTAATATTTTGTGACTCCGTTTGGGGCCGTCTCATTGTTTGTCACTGTAAGGTAATGTCTTGTCCAATATTTTGTTTGTTTGTTTTTTTATAAACAGATTGATGATTCTCCATCCATTTCTCTGGCCCAGCTGTCTAAGGTATATATAATTTGTTTATTTCAGGGTGTATGAATGTAGTGCATGCCAAGGTAGCTTTTTTTTTAATCACTATATTATCAAGGGGGAAAAATAAACGCTGTTCCTGATTGTAAAACTTGGTGCGTTTTGAGATGAGTAAAATCTTTAGCAGATTCTTGAACATCTTGAAAGAAGAAATGGCTGTAAAGTTGATAAAGAAATAGGTTGAATGAGGTGTCTAGAGGTGAAATATTGTTTCTCGTCATGTTCTAATTTCCTTTTTTTTGGAAATGCCAACTACAGAAATCACATGGTTTGTTTTTCCATATTTTTATGCACAGGTTTATGTGTAATTACCAACATTTCTGCCTGTTTCTTTGAGTCATTTTTCTGTCAGGATCTTTAAGAATGTTAGGATATTAAGATGTTTCTGAAGGATTTTAGATAAAGTATTATCTAAGTTTAGGTGATTCAGATGGTGTTTCAAACTTTTGACCTTTTCCTACTCTTCTTTATCATGACGGGAAGCTTCCCAGCGTTTAACCTCATAAGACATGAGGGTTTGGAGGTTTGGTACATTTACACCCATCAGACATAACATTATGATCACCTCCTTTCCTCTACACTCATTGTCCACTGATATGGTGGTGGTGTGTTAGTGTGTGTTGTACTGGTGTGACTGGATCAGACACAGCAGTGCTGCTGGAGTTTTTAAACACTGTATTCTCTTACTATGAGACACATCCACCATATTGCTCCACCCTGTAGATGTAGTCAGAGACAGTAGCTCGTCTGGTGTTGAACAGTTTGTGTTAGTCATCCTCTAATCCTTCATCAGTGCTCACAGGATGCTGGAGACTGGCATTTTTGGTTGGTGGACTATCTTCAGTCCAGCAGTGACACTGAGGGGTTTAAAAACTCCCGCAGCACTGCTGTCTGATCCGCTCACACCAGTACAACACACTAACACACCACCACCACATCAGTGTCACTGCAGTGCTGAGAATGATCCACCACCCAAATAGTACCTGATCTGTGCTGGTCCTGTGGGCGTTCTGACCATTACAGAAGAGAGTAAAGGGAATACACTAACAGTGTGTAGTGAAGCAGTGAATTCTGAATATAATATGCAATGTGATCTAGCATGATAAGAGGATCTCTGAATCTCGATTGCACATTTCTCATGCATTATTGCGGCGCATCGGCCTTCAAGTCTCTCTGGAAGATATTACAGAGACATAACATTTTAGAATAAGACACATTATGACTGTGTAAACCTGATTTGCCATGCAGCCAGGATATAGATGATGACACGTGAATAAATAGCTAATCAGATCTGTCCAGAACGGGTTTACGTTGCTAATCAGATATCTGATCTGATACTCCGTCAGATTGGAACAAATATATTTCTCTATGTGGAACGATCCAGAACAAGCATTATCTACTTACAACGTTGTACTTGTTGCTGCGTACCTCCAGACCTTCATGTTATATGGCCTTAACAAGTTTAGAGGAAATAAAAACTAGCATTAACTTGTTTATTAGTCATCAATAAATCATTTGTGATGATTTGACGTTAATACTATAAATATGAATTGTGATTTACTGGTATAAAGTGTATGAGCCATGAGAATGCTGTAAAGAGGGTGCTCTCTGTCTTGCTTTATTGCCAAACAAAATTGTATCCGTCCCATTTTATCGTAGGCTGAAAGACATTTGTCCATACTGGAGTTATTGTCGATGCCGCCGCACTTTTTTTTTTTTTTTTGAAGAAGCATGGACTGTTTCACTGAAGATTTTCTCAGATATGGACTTTATAATGGCACCATTATATATATATATATTTTTTTTTTAATACACTTTTGTGTGTATATAGTGAATGTATGTGCTTAAAATTAAGCTGTTTGTTTTTGTCTAGCTGTATCGTCGCTCCTGGCATCCAACACAAGGCTGTCAGCCTTGATTCATATTCAGTTAGTTGTTAACTTCCCACTGTTTTGAAAGACTGTTTTGAATAACTGAAAGATCCAGCTGTAATCTAATGCTAGCCAGTGAGATGCACACCCTGCACTCCAAGTTCTGTTTTCTTATCTAGCTTAATATACACATGGAAGGAAAGTCTGTCTGATGATAATATAACTGAAATGAGATTCGATTAGGAATATTGCTGAGACTTGCTGTGCTGTTTGATCTCAAGCACATTGTACATTGATAGGATTGTTGTCTGTTATAGAAATTGCAGTAAACTAGAATTTATAAAAGGGTCAGCATTTCTTAGATGCATCATATAACGACATATTTCAGATTATATTAACGATCAGCTTGTCCGCAGTGTAATAATAAACTACATCAGGATGAAGTGTGCTTGTGGGTAATGCAACAAAGCGGTCTTTTTAGATCGTGGAAGCCGAAGTACGCGATGTATTTGTTAAACCTTACAATCAAAATAATGTAAGTTTTTATTTTTTTTAGATATTTTTTTGAATTTATTGGATTGCTCATTTTCCATTTGGGGCTTACAGTGCTATCTGTCAGATTTCTCCAGCATTTTTAACTGAACAAAGCAACGGGGCAGCTTCTCTTTACAGCATGAAGGATCTCTGGGCTCTCATTAAACTAGTTAAATTTGCATTATTAATGTCTCCTCATATGAAAACCTGTTGAACAGACGGCGAACCTCGCTGAGGCAAACGCCTCGGAGGAAGACAAAATCAAAGCCATGATGTCTCAGTCCAACCATGATTATGACCCCATTCAGTAAGTATTAAACAATACGTATACTACTTATTCTCCACAATGTGATTATTCAAATATGTTGTCCTATTAATTAGCACTGTCACGTTTTTGCGATGTTCGTTCATCCCTCTTTTCATCCATCCATCCTTTCATCCATGTTTCACGACACAATATTTCCTTGATTGTTTGTCTCTTTTCAGTTACACAAAGAAGCTGGTGGGACCCCCTCCTCCAAATTACACCTGCTTTCGCTGTGGGAAAAGTGGACACTACATCCGAAACTGCCCAACCAATGGGGTAACTGGGTTTTCATTAATAGTAGTGGTAATAGTAATAGTTGTACTTTGCCACCTTTCATATGGATATATACACTCCTGATCGAAATCTTAAGACCAGCTAAAAAATTGGAAGAATTTGCATTTTGCACCACTGGATCTTA